>JANIIK010000763.1:82500-115284 GCA_027704905.1 Muraenolepis orangiensis
GCATTGGTCACTGTGTTCCAGAAGGTGATAGGACATGGGAATAGTCCTTGAGTTTTGAAGCAGACTGCATTTCAATGAGTGTTCATCAGGGTTAGCAGCAACAGGAACTTGCCACGTATTTTCAGTTATGTTCACACAAGTTAAAGAAATTCAGCTAAAAATGATGCTATGAACACCCTAATTCTTCGCAATAGACGGCATATTCAACTTGTTTTAGGTTAATCTGTGGTTCAATGGAAGTCTGGTTCTGGCTACTGTGGGTACCAGTGACTTGCATTAGTGTGTATTTGTAATGTGAATTGATGTATATTTAAGAGTATGTATATATTTTTATGTATTTTTGTTTGTTCAAGAATAAAGATACTTGATCTATAAATACACTTTTGTCTGATGGTTAAAGTTCTAAGTATGACGTTTAAGGAAACTGGTTAAATTGCCATTAATATTCAAGAGATACAAAAAACACTAGTTCAGTCAATTTGAAAATGTAAGTTCAATTGCTGCCTTAAAAACATGAGTTAACATAACTTGAATTGGCAGTTGGTATGAATACAGTTTTAAGTTAACTTTACTTGAAATTGTGAGTTAAGATAGTGTAGAATTTAAAGTTGCTTTGACAAGATAATGTAACATCTTAAGTCTCTTTAACTCAAAGTATAAAGTTGTAACGATTTGATCATTAATTGAACAACTTGTATAACTTAATTTGTGAGTTGAAAAAAAGCTTATTTGACCTTGAGTTAACTCATGTTTTTATGTAGTAGTGTGCCTACTGCTCTTATCTCTCTCACACACACACACACACACACACACACACACACACACACACACACACACACACACACACACACACACACACACACACACACACACACACACACACACACACACACACTCTCTCTATCTTTCTCTGTGTACTGCTCTTACTGCCTACTGCTCTTACTCTCTTCACATACACACACACAAACACACATACAACAAACAATAAACACACACACACACACACACACACACACACACACACACACACAACATACACACACACTCTATCTTTCTATGCGTACTGCTCTTACTGCGTACTGCTCTTACCTCTCTTTCACATACACACACACACACACACACATACACACAAACACACATACACACAAACACACACACACACACACACACACACACACACACACACACACACACACACACACACACACACACACACACACACAGCAAGTGAGAACATTAAGAACAGAGTAATAACTATCATTCTTACACAGCAAATGAGAACATTATGAACAAAATAACAGTACAGCATTTCACACACACACACACACACACACACACACACACACACACACACACACACACACACACACACACACACACACACACACACACACACACACACACACACACACACACACACACACACACACACACACACACACACACACACACACTCTCTCTATCTCTCTGCCTACTGCTCTTATCTGACACACACACACACACACACAGCGCCCCCCGGTGGCCACGCCCCTCACCTGCACCCCAAGTCTCTTCTAGAGTAAGAAACCAACACAAGCCAACAGTTGTAATCCACCAGCTCACACGGAGCTCCCTTTGATGAACAACATTTATGTTCTACAGATTGAACCAAGTCCACATCAATGTGGTCCTCAGGTCAACACATGGTGAATAATGGAGCCCTGCTCTAAAGGCTGGCTGGAGTCCTCACTGACAACTGGTTTCTCTTCCTCTTACTGAGGAACACATCTTTAGTTAGGGCTTTAGTTCAATAGGTTTGTGTCTGATGTTGATCTTTATATTAATTCATCTTTCATTAGGTCTTTAGTTCAATAGGTTTGTGTCTGATGTTGTTCTTTATATTAATTCATCTTTCATTAGGTCTTTAGTTCAATAGGTTTGTGTCTGATGTTGTTCTTTATGTGTAAATTACATAATAAAGTTCCCTTATTTAAAGGTAATAACATAATTCATTTTATGGTTAAGTTCAATAAATCAATACTTCATGTAATATTACAATTGTTAAAATATGTCATGATGTAATCCAGTTTAGTTGTATATGTTCCACCAATATGCCTCAGTGTTTGTTGTTTCTTGAGCCTAGGAACTAATGTTAGTTCATGCTCTGGTACTGCGTGTTTGGTTTGCTTTTTTGCATAATTCAACACACACTCCGTCAGTGACTTTATTGTCATTTTTATTGTCATTTTAATTGTGTACAGTATTGTTACAGTACAGTGTAAGTATAGTACATAGTATAGTATATTGTGTTAAATTGTAGTATCAATTCAAACTGCAGGAGGGAATGGGGAGTAAGCATTACATTCTACTTGTTGCATATGGAAAATACAAATCTTGAATCTTGAACCTTGAATGAAGGAGTAGGTAGGGGTCAGAGGTCATTAAGGAGCAGGTAGGGGTCAGAGGTCATTAAGGAGCAGATAGCGGTTAGGGCTTATTAAGGAGCAGGTAGGTGTTAGGGGTCATTGAGGAGCAGGTAGGGGTTAGGGGTCATTGAGGAGCAGGTAGGGGTTAGGGGTCATTAAGGAGCAGGTAGCGGTTAGGGGTCATTGAGGAGCAGGTAGGGGTTAGAGGTCATTGAGGAACAGGTAGGGGTTAGGGGTCATTAAGGAGCAGGTAGGGGTTAGGGGTCATTGAGGAGCAGGTAGGGGTTAGAGGTCATTGAGGAGCAGGTAGGGGTTAGGGGTCATTAAGGAGCAGGTAGGGGTCAGAGGTCCTTGGGGAGTAGGTAGGGGTTAGGGGTCATAGAGGAGCAGGTTCAGAGAAAATATCTTAAATAACTGAACATGCTGTGTGCTGCTAAGTTGTTTATAGCATGAATAAATCAATATTCACTTCATCAGCTCCCAACACAAGGAAATCAATAATCAATTTATCAGCTCCCAGCACAAGGAAATCAATAATCAATTTATCAGCTCCCAGCTCCCAGATCCCAATAATATGGATGAACAGAATATCAATCAGGATCCGTGTTAGAAACTCATATCAGAGCCTTTTTAGAATGTTAATATACACAGAATATCAAAGAGAGGGTGGTTCTATATGTGTGTGTGTGTATTTCTATATGTGTGTGTGTGTGTGTGTGTGTGTGTGTGTGTGTGTGTGTGTGTGTGTGTGTGTGTGTGAGTGTGTGTATGTGTGTGTGTGTGTTTCCATATATGTGTGTATGTGTATGTGTTTTTATGTGTGTATTTCTATATATATATGTGTGTGTGTGTTTGTATTTATATATATATATATATATATATGTGTGTGTGTGTGTGGTAATGGATGCTTTTATATATCGCTTTTATCCAAAGCAAAAAAAATGTGTGTGTGTGTGTAGTTCTTTATATTTGTGTGTGTGTCTTTATACTGTATATGTTTGTGTCTGTGTGTGTGTGTGTGTGTGAGTGCATGTGTGTCTGTGTGTCAATGTGTGTTGCTACAAGCGACACAGAGACACTGAGGAACCATTATACCCCCCTAACAAGAACCCAGGGAGGAGGTCCTCCTGGGTGAATGTGGACTGGAAGGTGTGGATGAGTGTCAGTGTGTCTGAGGACCCTCCTCCATCTGGGGACACTCTGTAGAAGGAGAGAGAGCCAGCAGGTCGGTCCACATACACTCCTACTCTGTTAGAGGGGAGGAGATCTATGACTGTTCTACTACCGTTGTACCAGACAGAGTAACGATCATCAGAACAATGAAGACTCCAGGACTTGTTGTTCTCTCCAAGCCAGCTGTCACCACCCTCTCCTCTCCTAGTGATTCCTCTGTATGTCACTCCTATACCAACATGTCCTTTCCTCTCCACCTCCCAGTAACAGCGGTCAGTCAGACCCTCTCTACACAACACCTGGGGATAGTAGTCAAATCTCTCCAGGTGATCAGGATACGACTCCTCCTCTCTAACCCTCGTCACCTTCCTGTTGTCCTCAGACAGAGAGAGTCCTCTGTGGGCTGTGTTTGGGTCCAGTGTGAGTTCACACTCATCTGATGGGAGAGAGAACCAAAGACATGATGAGTCTACACAGAAATACTCCTGATGAGGTCATCAAGATATGAGCCGTTTGGAGTCAGTTCAATAAACCCTTTAGAAATGGGTGGAGCCGTGAATAACCACTGAGGAAGAAAAAGTACTTGATTGGAAAGTACTCTCTTGATTTATAGATAGGACATCATTAAACGCTAGCAGTTGCCAACATTAACCTTGGATAACTACAATTGTGACTTTGATAGGAGAGGTGTTTCTAAGAATTGGTTGCCTAGTTTCCTAGGACCTAAAGTATGATGAAAATATATATTGTTATATATATATATAATTATAATGTTATAGATTCATTATAATATATTAATATTTATATATTTTATTTATTAATATAAACATTATTATATAGTGATATATATTATTATATCAAAATATGTTTATTCACTATATATAATAAGTATGATTAACAGCATCCTGATTATGATTGTCTAATAATAATAACACTCATAATACTCATCATTAATAAATAATATTGTTACAGTAATGAATGAATGAATCCTTCTTCTGTAAAATACAACATGTATTATGTTGTATTTTACAGAAGAAGGATTCATTCAGATTCAGATTCAGATTCAGAAAACGTTATTAATCCCGAGGGAAATTAAGGTGCAACAGTTGACACAGGGGGAATAAATGCACACACAAAAAATACTAATACCTAAGCTAAAAAAACAAAACAACTAACTAAAAATTGTATAAACAAAAATATATTTAAATGAAATCTAAAATGTGATGGTTATGCATTATGTAAAAGATACCAACCATCATGTATCTCATCAATATATTAATATATTGATAAGATACATGATGTCCACCATCATGTTCATTCCCAGTAGGACGTCACCTCCTGCTGTGTGGATGGACTTTCAATCTGAGGAGTTAGTGTGTTGTTGTGATGACTCAAACTAAACAGACACTTACACTTCTTTAGAGTCGACCTCAGGACAGGCAGCTTCTTTATCTCCATGCACTTCTTTACAGCTGGTTTCAGGTCAGGCAGCTTCTTCATCTCCATGCACTTCTTTACAGCTGGTTTCAGGACAGGCAGCTTCTTCATCTCCATGTCCAGAGTCTCCTTCAGCTGATCCAGGGATCTCCTCAAGGTCCCTACGTATGACCCACTTTGGTCCAGTCCCTGGTGTTTGGAGGATTCTTCAGGGATCTGAAGCTCTGAAGGAAGTGGAGGTGGTCTTCAGTGTGTGAGAGCTGCATCACCTCTGAGCTCCTATTGGTCAGGGGTGCGTTTCCCGAAGCCTTCTTAACGCTACGTCGTTCGTAAGTTCCACCTTAAGTTCCACCTTAACTTCTCGCCGTGTTTCCCGAAACGTTCTTAGCTAAGTATACCTTCCGTAAGTAACACTTTCGTAGGGCAGGTCTGGAGCTCTCTTAACTCCACCTTAGCGATGTTGTCAGCTCTCTCCGCTAGTGGCCACCACTGTTCCGACCCGCAAGCCTCTGAAATCAGCTGTTGGCCTAGTTTTATTTCAATCTGTGAATCAATATGTAGTTCATAACGGTAATAATATACAACAAAAATACCACATTAATGGGAATGTTTTCATGCCGAAATTGTACATTACGGTGGATACATTTTGCACTTTATTGAACATGAAATCGCCTCTTAAACTCCTAAAACTCGAAAACAGTGCTCGAAAACAGTCTTCACGATTCAGCGCCACCTCATCCAGCATGACCTCCATCTCCACATTGGTGACGCTGGCGGACCGCTTTTTGCGATGTTTTTGCCCTGACATCAGTGGCGTAGCGGAGGCCCCCGCAGACCCCGCGGTGCGGGGGAGCCCCGGAGTTTAGGAGCCCCCCCCCCCCTACCTGTTAAGTTGCTAGGCACCACGGTTTGACTGGCCATCTGGCATACCTGCCGGCCCGGACCACCACCCTACCGTCGGACTTCACGATCGCGACCCCCCCCCCCCCCGTTGGACTTCATGACCTGCGGGGGAGCACCGAAATATTGCGCAACACCACTGCCTGACATATCTAATGTTACATATCTAATGTTCATTTCTTGTTGGTGCGCTTTTATTGAAATTGTCAGCCAATCAGAGAGAATTGTGAACTACACCAGTTATGTGATGGGGCTGCTGGTTAATCAACCCTAATTGCAAAGTTATTTAAGGCACCATGACAATGATATAAAAAATATTTAAATCAACCTTTTCTTGCCAAATAAGGTGTACTGGTAGGTGGCGTAATTTGCTGAGGTGGTGTAGCGGGAAGAGGCTTGATATCACAATCTGAGGTGGCGGGCTCGTGCCACCTGTAGGCAATCATTAGATTTACGGTTTGATAATTGAGTTTGTAAGTTTTAAATTCTATGAATATGTTCTCAGTCATGATAAATGCAATGTTCTTTAGTATTCCTGCAGTGTTTTATTGATAAAACTCTCATAACGCGGTGAAACAGTCGCTACCTGGAGTGAAAAGTCGATTCTCGAGTCATCGATTTCAGCGCAACGTCGGACGTAAGAAGGTATACCTTAAGCAGCCGCCTGAGGGATAGTTCGTGGAACACACGTAGAACAGTAAACAACTTTAGTAAGGTATACCTTTCAAGTCTTCGTAACACGCTAAGAGACAACGTTATCGGGAAACCCACCCCTGGCAAAGAGTGAGGGGTTGTTCTCCTGGGTGTAGTAACCAAAGTTGGACAAGAGGGGGAGGCAGAGGAGTGTGGCTGGAGAGGAGGGTGGTGTGATGCTGGAATCACAACACAAACTTTCAAACAAATGATATAAGAGCCAACCAAGGTCACAAAAGTGCATTCCAATACCTGACTTTCTGTGTTTAAAAAAACTTTAAATATATCCACCCAAGTACTTCATTATGTGCTGCATACATGATGTTATGATTATTCAAGTTATTAATGCTACTACTACTCCTACAACTATCTGCTTGACTGTCTGTTGCTGTTCATGCCACAAGTTAACATATGTGCTAGAGCAGATGGTTGACAAAACATACCCCATAATACCTTCAGATGGTACAGCGCTTCAGATGGGCTTGAAATGTTTTACATCAGTACTATAAAAAGGCAGGCAACCACTGCTCTGTGTATTATAGATATGGTGATGCTTAATCTAAATCTGGTGGATTGAGTCCTCTTTATTGGTCATATACATGTACGCACACAGTGCAATTTGTTTCTCTGCATTTAACCCATCCTAGTATTGAGAGCAGTGTGCAGTTATATTATACACAGCGCCCAGGGATCAGTATAGGGGTCTGGTTTCTTTCTCAAGGGCACTTTGGCAGTCCCCATGAGTTTCGGGGACTTGAACCGGCGACCTACCGGTTCCCAAGCCAAGTCCCGACAGTCTGAGCTACTGCCGCCCCCCATATTGGATTGGCACTCCATATAAATATAAACTCCATATAAAAATATAAATCTATTATTTAAATTTTTCTAATGAACTATTAAACTCATAATTTACTGTTACACACACAGCTGTATATCAGGGGTAGAAAAGCATACACACACACACACACACTCATATACATGCACACACAAACACACACACACACACACACACACACACACTCATATGCATGTCCCTTGGTCCTTTTATCCACTCCCATTGCTTATCCGACCACTGCTATACTGACAACCCAACTGGTGGGTTGTTTCCTCCCTCGGACACACAAGTGGAAACACGCATTGCCACGTGATCTCAAAGTGGATATCGATGCACCACCTATAGCTCAACCTGGACAAGACTGAGCTAGTGTTCTTCCTGGCAAAGAGCTGTCCACACTGAGACCTGGCTGTCACCATTGATGACACCAACATCAATGGTGACACCTACTTGGACCGCAAGGAATCTGGGTGTGACTGGGTGATTCCTCCTCTACAACATCAGGAGGATTCGGCCTTTTCTCAATGAAAAGGCTGCACAGGTGTCATCCAGCCTCTTGTCATCTCCCGGCTGGACTACTGCACCTCCCTCCTTGCTGGCGCCCGGCATTTGCCATCAGGCCCCTGGAGCTCATTCAGAAAGCTGCAGCTCGCCTGGTGTTCAACCGACCCAAGTTCTCCCACACATCTACCCTCCTTCGGACTCTACACTGGCTACCTGTAGCTGCTCGCATCCAGTTCAAGACCTTGGTGCTAGCCTACAAGGCAGTAAAAGGAACTGCTCCATCATACCTCCAGGCAATGGTCAAGGCCTACATCCCAACCCGTCCACTCTTCACTTCTTCGGGCCGTCTGCTTGTCCCCTCAAGCGTGTGGCCAATCTACGTGGTCGCGGCTGTTCTCTGTCCTGGTGGACAGAATTTGGTGGAACAAACTCCCCACGGATGTCACGACTGCAGAATCTTTGTCCATCTTCCGCTGCAGGCTTAAAACCCATCTCTTCAGGACACATTTGCAGGATCCTTCCTCATAGTGCTAAGTCGATTATCTAAGTAGATTCGATATTATAGATTTTATAGGTTTATATTGGTCTAGATAATGCTATATATTGTTTGCCAACTTTGTACTTCTACCAGAGCACTGGTTCAGTTCTTGGAGACTTGTTAGAAATGAAATTGACTTCACTTTTGACTTTGACGAGTTGTTCTATTACCTTCCTTTGTTAAAACACACTATTGTAAGTCGCTTTGGATAAAAGCGTCTGCTAATTGACTGGAATGTAATGCACACACACACACACACACACACACACACACACACACACACACACACACACACACACACACAACACACACACACACACACACACACACACACACACACACACACACACATACACACACACACACACACACACACACACACACAAACACACAAGCATGTCTTTGTGTGATTCAAAACATTTAGAATTTTCAACATTGAATCACACACATACAAACACGCATACACACACGCATACATCAGTCTACATGTGTGCGTTTCCATCCCTCCAGGTGTGCCAGCCAAGGCTGTATCCACAACTTCAGGGTCAACGGAGAAGAACAGGTTACCGGGCAACCGGAAGAGGAGGGGCCCCCTGGACCGCAGACGACAAGTCTAACAATTGTAATAATTGTATAGTGTTTACCATTACACTCATTTACTGTTTGTATCCTGCCGGGGTATCACCTGTTGGACCTGCTGCCCTCTGGTGGACGCTTCAGGTCCATCAAATCCATTAGACAAACAGGCTTCCAAACAGTTTTTACCCTAGTGCCATACGAGAACTGCACTCAACACTTTCAAAACCTGAAACTGACTGCTCTGTGTAAATTACTGTCCACTATCCATCAACACAATAATATAGCACTAAATACTTTAATTATTACATGATTCCACCAAAACGTTGTATATGTATGTACATTTTACTCATATTTGGCAATGTAAATCTGTTTGTTTTGTTAAATGTTGTAACCCTAACCCTTTCAATTGCTGTTTTGTGTGAAAGTGTGCACCATGATGATTGCCACACAATAAAGGCATTCAGGGTCTGATGCTTTAACAAGCAGGTATCTTGAGGAATGTCAGGTCTGGAAATAGTCTGGTTTATATTGAAAACCACACCACACCTCTGCTTCCTAACACATAAATACAGCAAGCTCCTTTATTTGGGTCTAAATACATTGCTTTGATTGGCCTTAGTCCCACCGAACCCCTACCCATGCCCTCAATGCACTCATGAAGTTCCACCGGTCCGTTTGGTAAACTAAACGGTATGGACGCACCAAGTGTGTCCATATCCACTAACAGTCCTCCATAACCACCACATCAACCTCACCCAGTCCTCTTGTTTTTGCGTCCCAGGCTGAGGGCCTCCTTCCTGGGTGCCACTCCTGCAGTGTGTGCGCCCAGGGAGCCTGCAGGCAGAGTAGGGAGATGGGGGTGACCTGCGAGTGCCTCCCTGGGCGCTCTGGAGCCCTGTGTGACCAGAAGAAGGCACCCAGCCCCTGTCAGAGCAGCAGGTAGGTCTCACACACACACTCACACACACACATACACACCTCAGAATGACAGCCCGTAGGTTAGGATATAACATACAATGCTTCTTATGTTTATATATTATAATTCAATGGGTGGACCTGTATATTTAATGAGCTTTCCTGTATATTTAATGGGTTTACCTATATTTAAAATGGGTTTACCTATATATTCATTGGGTGCGTTGACCTGTATATTTAATGGGTTTACCTGTATAATAAATGTGTTTACCTATAACTAAAAGTTTAATGGGTTTACCTGTACATTTCATGGGTTTACCAATTAGTTTGTTTTTGGGCAATCAATAAGTGATTTATCAGTTATTGATTGTCAGGGTAATCAATAACTGTCCAACTAAGAGGCTCAACTAAATTTGGAAGTTCCACCTCTGCTCTTAGTGTATCCACAACAACTGTTTTCGGCAGAATAGGTCGGATACGTAGGAGGTGTGGCCTGAGTCCCGTGAAGAGGGACATTTCATTTCCAGGGCCGGCTGCCGTTTATGCGGCATAATGAGTATAGGCCTTTTTGTACAACTTTGTATACAATGTGAATTCAGAGCATCTCCACAAATCTTCATGCATTTTCCTTATCTGGTAGTGCTCTCTGGTAATGACTTTATATATAACAATAGCATTAACGTTTTGTTTTTAATTAGATGGCTGAGTACCTAATGCTGTATTCAAAGGAACATTTAAACAGTGTTGAAAGTGCTTTGAGGGTTGTAAATCTCTCCAGAGAGTTTACCTTTTTGTTTTAGCCTTAAGCGCAAAGTATTGATCTGTTATGTCCACACATTTTTATTTGATTTCAAATACACATGCTGTATGGATTTTTGATTTGTAAAATGTTTCAAATCAAAAAAATTGAAAATTCCGTATTTTCCGGCAGCTTTGTACCATTACAATGTGGGTAGTATTTGTAAACAAACAACAGATGATCAATTAATTTGACCAGCATTCAGTTTAGCCAATTGCTTGTAACATGTCTTGCACAATCTGTACCTTTAAGTCAGGTACAGATTGTCATGGATACGGACCCCTGGACACCAGGGCCTCTGGTTGGAAGACTGGGCTTACTTTGTTGAGGGAACCCAACTCTGGGCCCAGCATCCCTCACTGTGCTCAAGCAGAGCTGTGCTGTGCTTGAAATGTCCCTCTTCACGGGACTCAGGCCTCACCTCCTACGTATCGACCTATTCTGCCGAACAGTTGTTGTGGATACACTATAATTAGTGTTGCGCACTACACTGAGAAAATTCAGGCATACATTGGAAACTGTTTAACACAAAAAAGCTAGTGTAAATGTTGTCACTACTTTCACCACCAAATTGTCCTGGTTTACACTGGATGATTTGATGTGAGCGATGTGAACTGTCACTATCACTAACAAGGAGGAAGGAAACATCTAAATGTATCCTTGCTTCGTGTTATTGATAGGACCTATAGTGAAAGATACTTCACAGTGGTCTGGCTCAGCAGGACCCTAAACTCTATATATCCAGTCATGTTTGGCAGCCAAAACAAAAGTTCACAAAGTTCACAGCACTAGATCACGTGGTAAGACATGATAGGCTGCACCGTTTCATGTCTCCTGCTTGTCTTGTACACAAGCAGCTAGACACATCACTCTCGCAACACCCGCACACAATCAAAGCCATTGAGATGTGCTTTTACTTGATGTCATGTGACCACACACACTTGCAATGTGCAATTGTTATTGATTATTGTTAGTGCATGATTATTTTCAATAGTAATTGAAAATAATCATGCATTAAGGGAAAGCATTGCATGTATGCCAGTTGTTAATTGTTTGTAATAAGTTTGTAATACAGATAACATGAAAAACAGAATGGGAGATGTTTTTCCGTGTTCAGTTTCATTGTAATAATAATGCTGGCTTTTATATAGTGCTTTTATCCAAAGCACTTTGCAAGTCATGCAAAGTCCTCACATCACCCATTCATACACCGACGGCGGAGTCAGCCATGCAAGGAGACAGCCAGCACGTCAGGAGCAGTTGGGGTTAGGGTGTCTTGCTCAAGGACACCTCGACAGTTTTTGCTAGGAAGAACCGGGGGATCGAACCAGCGACCTTTCGGTTGTGAGGCGACCGCTCTACCTCCTGAGTTATACTACCGCCCTCAAATATTAACCTCACAGAATACCAAGTACATCATTGGCTCGCTTTGCTCAGTGTCTCCATTCCAGCCAATCACAGTTGATCTATGGTATGTAAATGATTGACGCTTAAGGCAAATCTTTCATTTGAGAGAGGCACATCACAAGTTCAGCACCAAAGCGGGACAATGTTGGGGATATTCTTTGCGATGACGATCCTGAATACAGCATGTAAGAAACATTTCTATCCAACTTAAAATTCACTTCACTTTCATGAAGTGTAAATGTATTCCCCAAAACAAATTTAAGCATGTTTTGTATTTTGTTTAGTTTCAGATCTGAATCAGACCGGAAAAAAACCTAAATTACTCTTTTTGAAAACGGCACAACTTAAAGATAGTGTTACTCTACATTGTGAAATTTTGACTACGGAAAATAGAGTTATATTCTGGTATAAGCAATCTGCTGCTTATTTTCCTGAAATGGTTGCAAGCAGAATTTATGATTCAATAACAACTTACCCACCCGACAACAAAAGAATCACACTGGGAAAAGGAACTGACTTTAACATGACCATAAGTGATGTAAATAAAGAGGATGAAGCAAACTACTTCTGTCAACAAGGAACTGGAGTACAATGGAGTTGGAGAAACGGCACATTTCTATATGTAAAAGGTAGGATTCAATGTCTTTAATATCATCAGCAAAAATAAACACAAAATATTTTTTGCTAATTGTATTTCATTATGCAGGTGACAAGGAGCAGATGTTAGTCTCCCAGACTTTGGTCCAACAGAATGTGTCAGCATCAGTTCAGCTGGGAGACCCTGTGACTCTCAAGTGCTTTATTACCTCCCGGACAGACCACAGTAACCAGTGCCAAGGAGAACCCAGTGTGTACTGGTTCATATCTGGATCAGGACCATCTCTCCCTGCTTCCATTTACATGAATGGTAACAGTGGTGAATGTCAGGATAGTCCTGGGCCTCCGTCTGCTCCACAGAGCTGTGTCTACACTCTCCCCAAGAACAGTGTAGGCACCTCGGATGCTGGGACTTACTACTGTGCCCTGGCAGCATGTGGGGAGATTGTGTTTGGAAATGGAACAAAGCTGGACGTTACAGGTTGTTTTATTTACTTCATACTTCATTTATTTGGTAATCATTTATTCCAAAAGATTATATACAGTAAATATACATAATATAATAATTCAATTGCTGGGAGATTAATCCAAATGTTCCTCTCATTTGAAATGAGAATATATGTATGTAATTGTATTTGCAAATATACTATGTTTTCTCCAGCTTCCTAATGACCAAATGTTGATTGTCTGATTCTAGAACCATCTAGCCATAACAGACATCCAGGTACCATGGTGGTTGGAATACTGTTGGCTTGCTGTCTGGTTGGGATTATAATCGTCTTTCTAACCAGAAATAAAAAGCAAGTGTGTGAGCAGTGCAAAGGTACAGTAAATTCTACACTTAGCTTATTGATGTGACCTGACCCCAGGAGTGGTTAGAGTCTGTGGTACATTTAATTTTTACAGAAATCTGGGCAAAGTTTAGGACAAGTTGTTTTAATAGTTTTACATACAACATATTGTGGAGTGTGTGTGGTTGGTTGCTGCTTTAAGCAGCCTCACCTGACACCAGTCAGACTGATTAGTGTCTGGGGCTGCTGGGTTAGGCTGCACACCGGTGGGTGCTTGGTAATCAAGGACCCACAGGTTAAACCAGCCACCAACACACACACACACACACACACACACTCCACACATATTTATGGTACATAACATGTACTTTTATAAATGTTTATATTGTATTTCATAAATTATGCGTGAACGCAAATGTTTGTATGCTGTTATTCTCAGGAACACTCAGTGCCTCCTACCATGTTGCTCATGACTCGGTGATTCAGGAACAGCAGGTACATCTGCATTGTGTGTATTCTCTTGTGTTTGAAGTTTAGCTCACTGGTCAGACTAACTACTCTAGCATGTTGCATTAACAAACTAACATGATATTTGCCTCAGTATAGAGTACACCAGGAGGATTGTAGTTGTAGTTCTTCAACTGTGAATCCTCAGACGTTTAATAGTAATACAAAGTTCTCTGTTGTAGGACGGGGGAACAGAATCCATGAACTACGCAGCGTTGGAGTTCTCTGGCAGGAAAACCAAAGGGAGGAAAAAGAACAGTGACATGAATCAAGAGAGTCTGTATTCTCCTGTGAGAAAAACCACTGAAGTCTATTAACCAGGTCCCAAGGTAGTTTAAATTCCTCCATTTTGTGATCATCTGGTGATGTGCAATAAACTACGATTCTCTTTGTAGTCGTGTTAGTTTCCTTAACATACATAACATCATCGGTGCAATAGATGCTTAGACAAGATGACATTGATTGTGTATGATTGACATTGGTGTTGTGTCTGTAAGAATTTTGAAGGTCATTCAATGAAATGACTATGAATGACTTTGAAAAAAGCAAATAAAACATTATGTCTTCCTTTGATTACCAACCAAAAAATCCCCCTTCTATTTAAACATGTCCAATTAGATTGTTGGTTTCTGCAGAACCTGAGCAACACATCCTGTTGATACCTACAGCCGGGTCTATTTATGGTGAAGAGCGTTGGTGGTGTGTTTTTAAAAGACATGGCCAGCCACAGCCCTCGCTTCTCAGCTCAAGCACTGCTTAGAGCCTCGCTCTCAGTTTCCAACCCAGTGGTTAAAAGAAAGAAGAAAAAATACATTATAGTGAGAGGGGAAGTGACACTGAAAAGCGGACCCATTGTTGCATTTACCTTCAGTTTTACTGTTGGTTGTAAAAGGCTTGTACTATGGAACTGCTTTATCGTGTGTGTGTCTGTTTGAGAAACATTACTTTAACCCCGCCTTAACGTTTGTTTGAATACGATGGAGACTGTTTGAATCCATACAGTGGTAGCCCCATAAAGGCCCATTGAAAGAAATGTTTATTCTCATCCAATAAATTGCCATTAATGACTAATACAAAGTAAATCTGTCGGGTATCCAGTGGAAAAGCAGAGATTTGAAACTACTAAATGTACCGCAATGGTTAGCGGAAATTTGTGTTTATTTTAAAAACATTTATTTACATTTGTGTTCTTTTTTCTCAAATGGTCGACAGTCTTAAGTCTGTAATCCATATTCTGAATCTACACTGATGTGTAATGAATTATCTAAATTTGCCAGAATATGCTTGTAGAGTGTGAGCCTCTGTTTTACGACCAGGTGTTGGTTAGCCTTCGCAAGCCATTTGAAAATGTACCTATTTGTGACATCAACAAGTGGGCGTGTCCACCCGGATCTATGATTGGTCGATTAGCGCCCCAGTCACTTCCCTGGTGGACTGTACCGACCAGCTGCAGTTGCTGTTACTGATGGTAAGCAGAACAGATGAAGCTTAGAAGTCAGTTTCATGTTTTATTTACTGAACAATAAACCTGCATGCAGTAATCCAATGTTCCTTTTCTACCAAACTAGTTTTAAATTACCTGTTGTACATCTGTTGTTATTTGTGCTTTATAAATAAGGTTATTACTTAAAGAGCTACTACTAATGGTGCAACAATTAAATAAATAATTACTACATGAATGACTCATCTTGCGGAGGCATCACATAACCACTATGATGTGTAGTCTATCTTGGGACACACGTTGTACTACAGCGCCTGAAGGAAGACCCAAACTATTTGGGCAGACAATGGGCTGACGCTTGAGATGTGATTAACACTTCACAAAAAAACAACCTTTATTACCATGTTTAGGCGCCATGTTCCAGCCAATCACATTTGGTTGGTCTAAGGTATGTTAATGTTGTTCTTTCAAGTCAAAATCTTCGTTATTCTGAGTAGGTTTCATTTTTTTTTCTTTTTTTTGGGTCAATTCAGAACGAACAGCTTCCTCGTTTGGTCTTTTTGAAAGCAGCTGAACTCGGAGATACTGTTATGTGTGAAGTTGTGAAGTTGTGAATGATGAAACATATATTTCATACTGGTATAAGAAATCTCTTGAATATGCTCCCCAAGTGGTGTCTTTTAGCAATTTATTCAGTAATGTATTCATCAAGAACGATTAACCCGCCTTTCGAATTAAAGGGTCACAGTGGGAAAAGGAACTAACTTTAGAAGACACATCAAATTAATTTATTTTATTCAGCAAAAAATGGAACAGCACATTTGTGGCTGTTAAAGGTAAGATATATCCCTTTCCTTTTTCATAAGCAAACAATTTATTAACTGTCAATAAAACAGTAAAATAAAACAAGGTCCAACACAAAAAGTCACTCGATGACTGTAAAGCTCAAAGGCAAAATAATGAACCACCAAAAACCTGACTGTGGCGTGGCATGACGTGGAACCTGAACACTGGAGAACTCAGCATAACACAACGAGACAATCTGGCAACGAGACAGTGATTGCCTGGACCTATTTATCACCAGGTGCAAACAATAATAACATCACCAGGTGCAAACAATAATGACATAATCACAGGGGGCGGGAGGAAGACAGACTATAGAAATAAACCCCTGGAACTAAACTAAACATAATACATGAAGAAAACAGAAACTTTGCAACCATTCAGCATAGTTGGCGACGCACAACACATATACCTATTAGTATGCTGCTCAGATCCCATTTAATACCTAGACTGTCTTATAACCTGTACATTTTAACTGTCAATTATATTATATTACCATGCACTTTACTGTAACATTTGCACTAAATTATTTTCACTGTACTTGTGCTGTACAATGACAATCAATTTGAATCTAATCTAATCTAATCTAATCTAAATGCCAATTTAGATTAGATTAGGAATAAGTGAAGTATCTGAAGTGTGAATTAACATGCATGTTGACAAAGGGCAGATCTAGTTAAACTTGGTTGAGCTTGTGATATTGATTAAAAATAAACTTGAAAATCATTTGTTTTTTCACAAAAGGATTCTACGAGTCTACCAAAGTTTAAGATGTATGGCTTTATATGTTTACTGTAAGTCAAAGGTCACATTTGAACTGATTAACTACTCTGTCAATACTTCCAGAGAATTATATTGCATTTCACTTGTACACACTGCATGAAATACCAGACACCGGCAATAATTCAAAGGAGTGTTTTAATTGTTCATAAATATATTAGAATTATAAAATATGTATTGGGTAGGAACAAGATAACTTTCTAATGACGTTAAGGCACATATTTGCTGCAGTAACTATGTCAGAATTAAAAAATATTATTATTACAATCTTTCTCTGTTCACCAAACCAACAATCACCACTCAGTTCAGTCAGTGAAGGGGATTGTGTGTCTACTCATGGTGTTGTTTTTTTTGAAGAATGTGAGCAACACATCCTGTTCCAACCTACATATCGTTGTGGTTAAGAGTTGTTAAGTTAAGAGGCCAGCCACAGGCCTTCGTCTCTGTACATGAGAACTTGCTCTGTTCCCCAAAAAATACATACACACAATAGAAAAAAAGACAAATGGACTTGTTGGGCTTGTTGTATGAACTGTCACTTTATAGCGGTTATGAGAGACTTGAGTTTCTTAATGCTTGATGCTTGATGCATGTGCTCCAACAAAGAGCACATGCATATCTGTCAATCTCAATGGAGCTGGGATTCATTTTGATAGTCAAACTGTTGTTTGTGCCACACGGATTGTTGCTTGTGGAACCCCGGGGTAGTACAGACAGAGGCGGAGGGAAAAGGAGTTTATTGGATATTGCTCCAATGAATAAACTGATAAGAGATGTGAACTGTTGAGGTATAACATATTAATAATAAAGATATGTATATCGTATGACTATGTATTACTGTGTATCATATTGCTTGTGTAAGTAGCTGTGACTACTAATGTGTTCATTGGGTAGTGTTGTTGCGCATGATTGTGATGTCACTACCTGGGGTATCAGACCGTTGAAGTCACGCCCCTTTACCCTCTCAGTCTTCGGTTCTGCTCGTGACCGTGACATGTGTGCATCAAATAAACTACGCCAAGTTGAATGGCTAAATTGAACTGTAAGAATATTCACCTTTCCGCTGCAGATAGACAAAAGGTATAAGTCGACTCTGTCAACATCAATCCACTATGTGTGTATAAATGATGGAAGAAATAATACAATGTGTAAAGCGACTTACGTGTGTGCGAAATGGAAATCCAAACAGGGGGTGTTGTAATAATGTGCTGCGGGTAAAAGGCTGAAGTCCAAAACAAACACAAAAACATCCAGGGTAGAAATCAAAGTCGAAAAATCCAACAAAAGAAACAAACAAGCAAAAGATTGTTCTGCTGGGTGTAGTAACCCCAGTTGGAC
The DNA here is from genome assembly GCA_027704905.1 of Muraenolepis orangiensis. Taxonomy (NCBI): domain Eukaryota; kingdom Metazoa; phylum Chordata; class Actinopteri; order Gadiformes; family Muraenolepididae; genus Muraenolepis; species Muraenolepis orangiensis. The sequence continues at coordinate 100,983 of JANIIK010000763.1, forward strand.
AAGAGGGGGAGGCAGAGGAGTGTGGCTGGAGAGGAGGGTGGTGTGATGCTGGAATCACAACACAAACCTTCAAACAAATGATATAAGAGCCATCCAAGGTCACAAAAGTGCATTCCAATACCTGACTTTCAGTCTTTAAAAATACTTTAAATATATCCACCTAAGTACTTAATTATGTGCTGCATACATGATGTTATGATTATTCTAGTTATTAATGCTACTACTACTCCTACAACTATCTGCTTGACTGTCTGTTGTTGTTCATGCCACAAGTTAACATACGTGCTAGAGCAGATGGTTGACAAAACATACCCCATTATAACTTCAGATGGTACAGCGCTTCAGATGGGCTTGAAATGTTTTACATCAGTACTATAAAAAGGCAGGCAACCACTGCTCTAGGTATTACAGAAATGCATAGATATAATAACGCTAAATCAAAATCTGGTGGATTGAGTCCTCTTTATTGGTCACATGTACACACACAGTGAAATTAGTTTCTCTGCATTTAACCCATCCTAGTATTAGGAGCAGTGTCCAGCTATATTATATACAGCACCCGGGGACCAGTGTAGGGGTCTGGTGCCATTCTCAAGGGCACCTTGGCAGTGCCCTGGTGTTTTAGTGACTTGACTTGACCTTCCGGTTCCCAAGCCAAGTCACAACAGTCTGAGCTACTGCCGCCCCCCATATTGGGTTGGCACTCCATATAAATCCAGTGACATCTATTATTTCAATTATTCTAATTAACTAATAAACTCTTAATTTACTGTTATACTTAAACACACACACACACACACACACACACACACACACACACACAGCTGTATATCAGGGGTAGAAAAGCATACACACACACTCAAATACATACACACACATACACATATATGCACGTCCCTTGGTCTTGTTATCCACTCCCATGACTTATCCTACCACTGCTATGCTGACGACACCCAACTGGTCTTGTTGTTTCCTCTCTCGGACACACAAGTGGAAACACGCATTGCCACGTGCTTAACAGACATCTCAAAGTGGATGTCGATACACCACCTAAAGATCAACCTGGACAAGACTGAGCGTGTTCTTTCTTGTGTTCTTCGCGGCAAAAGGCTGTCCGCACCAAGACCTGGCTGTCACCATTGATGCTGTGGTGACACCTACTCAGGCCGCGAGGAATCTGGGTGTGACTTTGGACGACCAACTGTCATTCTCGGAAAACATTGCATCAGTGACACGCTCCTGCAGATTCCTCCGCTACAACATCAGGAGGATTCTGCCTTTTCTCACTGAAAAGGCTGCACTGGTGTCATCCAGGCTCTTGTCATGTCCCGGCTGGACTACTGCAACTCCCTCCTTTCTGGCGCCCCGGCATTTGCCATCAGGTCCCTGGAGCTCATTCAGAAAGCTGCAGCTTGCCTGGTGTTCAACCGACCCAAGTTCTCCCACACATCTACCCTCCTTTGGACTCTACACTGGCTACCTGTAGCTGCTCGCATCCAGTTCAAGACATTGGTGCTAGCCTACAAGGTAGTAAAAGGAACTGCTCCATCCTATCTCCAGGCAATGGTAAAGGCCTACATCCCAACCCCTCAACTTCGCTCTGCTTCTTCGGGCCGTCTGCTTGCCCCCTCACTTAGGGGCCCTTGTGGTCTATCTATGCAGTCGCGACTGTTCTCTGTCCTGGCCGCAATTTGGTGGAACAAACTCCCCACAGATATCATGACTGCAGAGTCTTTGCCCATCTTCCGCCGCAGGAAATACAGGCGTTGTTGGGCCCTTTACACCACTTGTGTGGTGTGCGTGGACCATGTGAGGTCCTCGGAGATGTGCACGGCGAGGAACTTGAAGCTGCTGACCCTCTCTACTGCAACACCGTCGATGGAGATAGGGCCGTGCTCTCCCCTCTGCTTCCTGTAGTCCACGATCAGCTCCTTGGTCTTCTTGAAGTTGAGGGCGAGGCTGTTCTCCTGGCACCACTGCTCCAGTGATCCAATCTCCGCCCTGTAGTGTCATCGCCGGCGATCAGGCCCATCACTGTCGGGTCGTCAGCAAACTTGATGATGATGTTGGAGCTGTGCATATCCATGCACATACTCCTTTGTATGTGTTCACACACATACAAACACGCACACACGCACACACACACACACACACACACACACACACACACACACACACACGCATCCATCAGTCTACATGCGTGCGTTCCCATCCCTCCAGGTGGGCCAGCCAAGCTGGTGGCTTCAGGGTCAACAGAGAAGCACAGGACCTCGGTTACCGGGCAACCGGAAGAGGAGGGATCCCCTGGACCGCAGATGGCAAGTCTAACAATTGTATTTATTGTATAGTATTTACCATGACACTTATTTACTGTTTGTATCCTGCCCGGGGCATCACCTGTTGGGCCTGCTGCCCTCTGGTGGACTCTCAGGTCCATCAAATCCATCAGAACAGTTTTTACCCCAGTGCCATACGAGAACTGCACTCAACACTTTCAAAACCTGAAACTGACTGCTCTGTGTAACTTACTGTCCACTATCCATCAATACAATCATTTATTACTAAAATGTTTTAATTATTACATGATTCCACCACAACTTTGAGTATGTATATTTTACTCAAATTTGGCAATTTAAATATTTTTTTCTTTATTTTTGTTCTAACCCTAACCCTTTCAATTGCTATTTTGTGTGAAAGAGTGTACCACGAGGATTCCCACACATTAAAGACATTCTGAGTCTGATTCTGATTAATCCAAATACTTTAATTCTGATGCTTTAAGGAGCAGGTATCTTGAGGAATGTCAGGTCCAGAACTAGTCTGGTTTATATTGAAAACCACACCACACCTCTGGTTCCTAACGCATAAATACAGCAAGCTCCTTTCTTTGGGTCTAAATACATTGCTTTGACTGGCCCTAGTCCCACCCAACCCCTACCCATGCCCTCATGCAGACTCATGAAGTTCCACCAAGAATAGTTCCAACTAAATAGAATCCGATTGTGATCTGAGGCGGAAGAAGCATTGTTTTGATGAAAAATAGCTATTTAGCGATTACTCCATTACTGAATAGAAGGCTTATTCTACCAAACAAACCTAACGGAATTTAAACTGAGGGAGATTTGAGGGAGAAGCATTATACAGCGTTTATTTGATTCAAATAAGACATGATCATCATAGAGCTGCCGCAACCAAGATTGCATTCACAATGCCGCGCCAGTAATCTTTGTCCCTCATTATTGTAGGTAGGTCCTCAATTTCATATTCCATGTCCCTACTAATGGTATAAATATGGAGGCAGTATAGCTCAGGAGGTAGAGCGGTCGCCTCACAACCGAAAGGATGCTGGTTCGATCCCCCGGCTCCTCCTAGCAAAAAAAACTGTCGAGGTGTCCTTGAGCAAGACACCCTAACCCTAACTGCTCCCAACGTGCTGACTGTCTCCTTGCATGGCTGACTCCGCCGTCGGTGTATGAATGGGTAATGTGAGGACATGACTTGTAAAGCGCTTTGGATAAAAGCGCTATATAAAAAGCCAGCATTATCATTATCAGCATTAAATATAGTTAAGAGGTCTACGACCTCTATTAGGACACGGAAGTCCCCAACATATTATGTCAACACGATGTGTTCTTTAGCACGACAGCAAAACACACTCTTTGTTGAGCGATGGTGGTTGAGATAGGTGGAACGTTTCCGTAGATGTGTTGTTTGGTCATGTGCTGTCACCATGAGATGATCTACACCCTCATTAGAAGTCTGGTGTATGTGCCATCAAGGCGATCTTGTAGGTCTTTCTTCATGGTCCAGGTTTCGGCTCCATATAAAAGAATGCTCTTTACACAAGCTCTGAAGAAGGCCAGTTTTGTAGATTCTGATATATTTGATTGCCAGATGTTGTGAAGCTTGTAACAGGCATTCCATGCTTGCCCTTTGCATGTCAGAAAGTACTTCTTACTATTAGCAACATAGGACCCAAGGTACCTGAAGTCACTGACCTCCAGAATGAGTATATAGTCCACTACAATCCCGACAAGGAATGGAGCTAAGGTGTCTCTTTGGAGGCCGGTCAGGCCGTCCGTGCTTTGCACAAAGCATGATGGGTTGTCATACATGATGGCAATGGGTTTGACAATCTCATCTGTGACACCGTAATTCAGAATTTAGCATGATCTTCCTGTTGACACTATCAAATGCCTTCGCAAAGTCCAACACAATTGATGCCTTTCGCTTGGAAATCCTCAGCTCTTCTATGATTCTCCTGAGAGCAAGAATTTGGGGTAGTGACATGAAATAAGTTAGGAAATATATTCTCATGAAATAAGAAATAATGAAATAAGACATACTATCATAAATCACGTAAATCAGGTAAATTGTTTAATCACAAGCGCAAGAAACACCACCATGTCACGGTCAACCATGCTTTATGTTTATGTTTGGCGTCATGCACATGGAGCGCTTTGAGTTCGTAACTCGAAAGTTTCAATTTCTAATTTCAAATATAGTTGTCTGGAACGTGCATTTAATGAATGACACAAGATAGATCCCGTTATCTATCTTGTGAATGACACAAGATAGATAACGCTCCACCTAAAACTCTGATTGGCCATTCACCATTCACTTTGCTGATTGGTTCACAGAGCCTCTCGCTAGACCCGCCCTAAGGGAGGATTGTACTCCCTTACACACTCATGTTAAAAACCAGGACTCACCGGTTGCTCGGGTCCGGCAATTTTAAAATGGACTTCAATGGGGAGCTTGGGGAGAATGAACCACCGTACAGTAATTTTCAATTACGGTAGGGGGTGCTGTTGGTATTTTGACACGGGGACATGATTCGTCGTGCCTTTGAAGTGTTAAAATAGTAATATTATCAGTATTTTCAGATGTATCTTTTAAATGTATGTGTATTTATTATTCTCTTGCAAGTTTATTTTTTGTCTGAAATTTAAGGGAGGATGGTCCTCCCTTTCCTCAATGGACGAGCCTCCACTGCTGTACATGTGCTGTTGATACGTTGTGATGTCACTTGACAACATGCTTGGGTATTTTTGTGAAACCGTCAAACTAACCTCTGAATCCAGCCCCCCTGCCCCTTCCCCCTCCCCCCTCCAGAGGCGGCCTGCCACGACGAGGTGGTGCTGGAGCAGCTGAAGCACCACCACCCCATGAAATGCATGTCGACCAGCAAGATCCCCCACGTGGACTGCCCCTCACTCCCGCCAGGCATCGGCGCTGCCCAGCGTCTTCACCAAGAGCCGGCGGAGGAAGGCGGTGTTCCGCTGCACCAATGGCACCTCGTACTCAGAGGAGATGGAGAAGGCCACAGAGTGCGGCTGCGCCAACTGCCTGCTGTGAACAAAAAGCACGGTGCCATGTTTCCATGTTTTGTTTGATTGTTTGTTTGTTTGTCCGCTCCCAACCAACCCGACTCTTCTTCTGGGAACACATATATTGTAAGTTATAAGTTATTTTTATTATTATGTAATTTTACTAAAAGATGGTGGACTTATGTTTTTATAATATGTGACGGGTTTCGTATGAAAAGGTTATTTTGTATCGTGCAAGAAGTAACCGGAAAATAGATTAACATTCCTAAATGTATATGTTTTTTTATGTATGTGTAAGTAAACCCAATGAATTTTTATATTTTCCTAACACGATTGCATGATTTATACATACATGTTGATGAGAGGGAGGCTTTTGGACACTCATAGTCAAATAGTCAAACGGATGCCTTGACAAAATGTTTACCATTAACCGTTGACGGTGGCGAATGCGGCATCCCAGATGAAGTCTTCGGGGTCTTTGGACGATCAACATGGAACTGTTTGTGCACTGATTCATTGAATGGGAGATGTCATCCTCACCTGTGATTGGATGATGATCTCAATGAATCAAACAAATGATTCCCTTCTTTGAACGCCATTCTCTCTTAGCTGTTGTTCTCTGCTCTTTCATTCCACTGTTCCTCCATCCATGACATTACGACCGGACATAAAGAGTTTTTCCAAATGTTTAAAGATTTTTGATGCTATATGTGTAAAGGGAAATCTTCCTTTAAAATACATTTTTCTCCTTATTTGTTAGCAATTACAAATGAGTATTTACCAGGTTATTAAATATCTTGGCCTTTAAACCATCAGAATTAAGTAATTTGATTTCCAAAGGAAAGTGCCATACCAGGAAGTGCCCTATTTGCCCATATACCGTACGCATATTTACCTAAATCTCCTGCAATGCAAATACAATCTCAAAAACCATTTAAGATGACATTATCACTATTTGGGTTGGCCCATGCAGTTTATGCAGCATAAACAGTGTAGGCCTTTTATACAACTTTGTACACAATGTGAACCCAGAGCATCTACACCATGTTACTTCATGTATTTTCCTTATCTGGTAATGCACTCTGGTAATGACTTTATATATAACAGCATTAACGTTTTGTTTTCAATTGGACGGCTGAGTACCTAATGCTGTATTCAAAGGAACATTTAAACTGTGACCAGCAGGGAACCAACAGTGTTGAAAGTGCTTTGAGGGTTGTAAATCTCTCCAGATAATTTACATTTTTGTTTTAGTTGTATCCTTAAGTGCAACGTATTGATCTGTTATGTCCCCAAATTATATATGATTTCAAAATTCCATATGTATTTTTGATTTGTAAAATGTTTCAAATCAAATAAACTGAAAATGAAGTTAAAGGAATTACGGTTTTCCGCAAGCTTTGTACCGTTACATAGTGGGTAGTATATGTAAATTAACAACGAACGATCAATTAATTTGATCAGCATTCAGTTGAGCAAATGGGTTTGCATAAAGGTTTGCATAAAGTATGCATAGACAGCCCCGGTTTTTTGAAAAGCCCTACATCCCAGTGACACAAGAATACTTTTTTAAGTCGGGTACAGATTGACATGGATGCTGACACCTGAACGAGGGCCTCTGGCTGGACGACTGGGCTTACTTTGTTGAGGGAACCCAACTCTGGGCCCAGCATCCCTCACTGTGCTTAAGCATAGCTGTGCTGTGCTTGAAATGTCCCTCTTCACGGGACACAGGCCAAACCTCTTATTTAATAATGCCGGCTTTTTATGTATCATACTTATTCTGCCACAAACAGTTTTTGTGGATACACTATAATTACTTCCACACACTACACCCTGAAAGTTCATGCGTACATGGGAAACTGTAAAACACCAAAAATATAGTGTCGATTTTCTCACTACTTTCACTACCAAATTGTCCTGGTTAATACCGGACGATATGATGTTGGCGAACTGCAGACGTGAACTGCCACTATATATCCATAACAAGAAGGAAGGATACATTTAGATGTATCCTTCCTCTGCGTTATTGATAGGACCTATAGTGAAAGATACTTCACAGTGCTCTGGCTCAGCAGGACCCTAAACTCTATATATCCAGTCATGTTTGGCAAAACATGTTCACAAAGGCAAAACATGTTCAAAAGTTCACAAAGGTCACAGCACAAGATCACGTGATAAGTTAGACACAAGTTAGACACAGTTAGACACATCACCCTTGCACACACCCGCACACAATCAAAGCCATTGAGATTTGCTCCTATTTGACATCATGTAACCACACACTTGCAATGTGCATCCTCTACAGATTACATGAAAAAAGGGAAGTAAAGAAGGATTTCCCTGTTCAGTTTAGTGTTATTCGACTATGAACCTCACAGGCGACCAAGTTGATCATTCGCTCACTTTGCTCAGTGTCTCCGTTTCAACAAATTGCAGTTGATCAATGGTAAAGAAATAATTGTCGCTTTAGGCAAATCTTTCATTTGAGAGAGGCACATTGCATGTTCAGCACAGTGTGACCATGTTGGCGATATTCTTTGCGATCCTGAATAAAGCTTGTAAGTACCATTTATCTTCAACCTAAAATGCACTTTTTTGAAGTTTAAATTAACTCCGCAAAATAATTTGAGGCAGACATTCATGGATTTTGTTTTGTTTCAGGGCTGACAGAGACCCGAAAAGATCCTCAATCACTCTTTTTGAAAACGGCGCAACTTGGAGATAATGTTACTCTACATTGTGCAGTTTTGACCACAAAAAGTAACATTTTAGACTGGTATAAGCAATCTGCTGGATATATTCCCCAAGTGCTTGCTAGCAGAATTCATCAATCAACAATGATATAATATATTAATATAACCCTACCAATCAAGGATCACACTGGGAGAAGCAACAGACTTTAACATGACCATAAGTGATGTCAATAAAGAGGAAGAAGCAAACTACTTCTGTCAAGGGAACCGACAACACAGTTGGAGCAACATATATCTATCTGTGAAAGGTAGGATTCAATATATTTAATATCATGAGCAAAATAAAAATGTTCTTAAATAAAAACAAAATATATTTTGATTTGGTACATTTAGTAATTGTATTTCTTTATGCAGATGACAAGGAGCAGATGTTAGTCTCCCAGACTTTGGTCCAACAGCTTGTGTCAGCATCAGTTCAGCTGGGAGACCCTGTGATTCTCCAGTGCTTTATAACCTCCCGGACAGACCACAGTAACCAGTGCCAAGGGCAACCCAGTGTGTACTGGTTCATATCTGGATCAGGGCCATCTCTCCCTGCTGCCATTTACATGAATGGTAACAGTGGTGAATGTCAGGATAGTCCTGGGCCTCCGTCTGCTCCACAGAGCTGTGTCTACACTCTCCCCAAGAACAGTGTAGGCACCTCGGATGCTGGGACTTACTACTGTGCCCTGGCAGCATGTGGGGAGATTGTGTTTGGAAATGGAACAAAGCTGGAGGTTACAGGTTGTTTTATTACTTCATTTATTTGGTAATTATTTAATGAAGAAGAATTGTTGATTATTATATTATATATATATATATATATATATATATATATATATATATATATATATATATATATATATATAATAATAATTAATGGCTGGGAGATTTATCATATTTTCTCTCATTTGAAATGAGAAGATATTTATCTAATTGTAAATGCAAATACACTGTGTGTTCTCAAGCTTCCTGATAACCCAATGTTGATTGTCTGATTCTAGAACCCAACAGTCATCCAGGTACCATGGTGGTTGGAATACTGTTGGCTTGCTGTCTGGTTGGGATTATAATCCTCTTTCTAACCAGAAATAAAAAGCCAGTTTGTGAGCATTGCAAAGGTACAGAACACTCTACACCTAGCCTATTGATATGACCTGACCCCAGGACAGGTTAGAGTCGGTTTCTAAATAATAGTCTGTGGTACATTTTATTTTACAGAAGTTTAGGACTGGTTGTTTTAATAGTTGTGGAGTGTGTGTGGATTGTGGCCAGTTGAAGCAGCCTCACCTGACCCCAGTCAGACTGATTAGAGTCTAGGGCTGATGGGTGAGCCTTTGTAATCAAGGACCCACAGGTTAAACCAGTGACCCCCAGACACACTCCACACATATATATGGTACATAACATCTTTTAATTGTTTTTATTGTATTTCATAAATTCTGCATTAACCCTATTCTGTTCATATTCTGTTATTCTCAGGAACACTCAGTGCCTCCTACCATGTTGCTCATGACTCGGTGATTCAGGAACAGCAGGTACATCTGCATTGTGTGTATTCTGTATACCATGTATGTATTTTAATTAATGTAGAATAAATGTGCCTTTGAAGTTTAGCTCACTGGTCAGACTAACTGCTCTGGCATGTTGCAGTAACAAACCAACATGTTATTGGCCTCAGTGTACAGTACACCAGGAGAATTGTAGTTTTAGAAGAACTCTCTACAAAAACTGTGAGTCCTCTCAGACGTTTAGTAGTAATACACAGTTCTCTGTTGTAGGACGGTAATAGTTTCCGTTACAGTTCTCTGGCAGGAAAACCAAAGGGGGGAAGAAGAACAGTGACAGGACACAGGAGAGTCTGTATTCTCCTGTGAGAGAAACCACTGAAGTCTATTAAACAGGTCCTAAGGTTGTTTAAATTCCTAAATGTTTTGATCATCCGGGTGATGTGCAGTAAAGTACGATTCTCTTTGTAGTCACATCCTCACATTTTTCTTTTGTCATACGTAACATAATAGGTGTGAGAGATGCGTGGACAAGATGGAATTGATTGTGCATGAATTGCATTGGTGTTGTGTCTGTAAGCATTGTATTAAGATCATTCAATGAAATGACTATGAATGACTAAAAAATAAATAAAACATCAAGTGTTCCTCTGTTCACCAACACAACAATCACCCTTCTATTTAAACATGTCCATTTTGATGGTTGGTTTCTGCAGAACCTGAGCAACACATCCTGTTGATACCTACAGCCGGGTCTATTTATGGTGAAGAGCGTTGGTGGTGTGTTTTTAAAAGACATGGCCAGCCACAGCCCTCGCTTCTCAGCTCAAGCAGCTTAAAAACTCGCTCTCAGTTTCCAACCCAGTGGTTAAAAGAAAAAAGAAAAAAATACACTGTAGCAAGAGGGGAAGTGACTGCTTTATCGTGTGTGTGTGTGTGTGTGTGTGTGTGTGTGTGTGTGTGTGTGTGTGTGTGTGTGTGTGTGTGTGTATGTGTGTGTGTGTGTGTGTGAGAAACATTTGTTTAACCTCACCTTAAAGTTTGTTTGAATACGATGGAGATTGTTTGAATCCAGAGTAGTGAACCTATAAAGGCCCATTGAAAGAAATGTAAACTTTATTCACATATATAAAATTGGCATTGAATACTTATACAAAGTGAATCTGTAGGGTATCCAGTGGAAATAACATATTCCAAAACTTCTAAATGTACCGCAATGGTAAGCCAAAATTAGTTTTCTCAAATGGTCAACAGCCATAAGACATACCTGTAATCCATATTCTGAATCTAAACGGATGTATAATGAGTGATCTATATTTGCCAGAATCTGCTTGTAGAGATTGAGCCTCTGTTTCACCACCAGGTGTGGGGTTGGTAAGCAGTCACAAGCCATTTGAAAATCAACCTATTTGTGACATCACAAGTGGGTGTGTCCACCTGGATCTATGATTGGTCCATTAGCTCCCCAGTCACTTCCCTGGTGGACTGTCTCGACTGGCTGCAGTTGATGTTACTGATGGTTAACAGAGGAGATGAAGCTTAGAAGTACTTTCTGAAAAATAAACCTGCATGCTGTAATCCAATGTTCCAACGTTTCCACCTTTTTATTCCTTTTCTACCAAACTAGTTTTAAATAACTTGGTGTACTGTTATGTGTGCTTAATAAATAAGGTTATTACTTAGAGAGATACTACTATCGGTGCACTAGTACTTAAAGAATTACTATATGAATGACTCATCTTGTCGAGGCATCACATAACCACTAGCCTTGATGTGCAGTCTATATTGGGACAGTTGTACGTGAGCGTCTGAAAGAAGAGCTTAACACTTTGGGCAGGCCAAAGCGCTGGTCCTTGAGATGTGATTAACTGCACTTCACAGAAAACCAAGTGTATTGCTATATTCCGGGTTGCCATGTTTCAGCCATGGTATGTTAATGTTGTTCTTTCAAGTCAAAATCGTCCATTTGATTTTCAGTACAGCAGCAGTTCAGCACCAAACCATGTCAATTATTGGATGTTATGACTATTCTGAGTAGGGCACGTAAGTACTTTTATTTTTTTCTCTCTCTCTCTGTCTTTTCAAAGCAGCTGAACTCGGAGATATGTTTACACTACATTGTGGAGTTCTGAATGAGGAAATATATATTTTTTATACTAGTGTAAGCAATCTCTTGAATATGCTCCAAAAGTTGTGTCTTTTAGCAATATATTCAGTAATGTATTCATCAAGAATAATTTTCCCGCCTTTCAAATCAAAGGGTCACATTGGGAGAAGGAACTAACTTTAATTCAACAATCAGGAGTGTAAATAAAGAGGATGTATGTGGCAGGGGCTGCAGACGATAACAAACTTCAGAGGGAGAACCAGTTGTGTAGAGAACTCCTCTACCTCCCTCCCAGGAGAGCTAAATACTTTTTTTGCTCGGTTTGACGTAAACGGCAGCCCGCCGAAGCCAGCACCGACTGAGGAGACCAGCCAGCTGCGCATCTCGGAGGCAGATGTGCACCGCACCTTCAAGCGGCTGAACATCCGTAAGGCGGCAGGCCCCGACGACATCCCGGGCCGCGTCCTCAGAGCATGTGCAGACAAGTTGGCAGGAGTCTTTGCAGACATCTTCAACCTCTCCCTGTCCCAGGCTGTGTGGTCTTCAAGATGTCCACCATCGTGCCTGTCCCTAAACAACCCAAGGTAACATGCCTGAATGACTATAGACCTGTAGCCCTCACCTCGATCGTTAGCAAATGCTTCGAGAGGTTCGTCAAGGACTTTATTTGCTCCGTGTTACCTGCCACGCTGGACCCATGGCAATTTGCATATCGTCAAAATAGATCCACGGACGACGCAATTGCCATGGCCCTCCACACTGCCCTTTCCCACCTGGAGGGAAAGAACTGTTATGTGCGAATGCTGTTTGTGGACTACAGCTCAGCGTTCAACACAATAGTTCCTGCCAAGCTCGACACCAAGCTGAGAGGTCTAGGCGTACCCCCATCCACGTGCAGCTGGATACTGGACCTCCTGTCGGACCGCCGCCAGGTGGTGAGGATGGGCAGCACCACATCAGAGCCACTGACCCTCAACACGGGAGCCCCCCAGGGATGCGTGCTGAGCCCTCTCCTCTACTCCCTCTACACCCACGACTGCATGGCTATGCACAGCTCCAACGTCATCGTCAAGTTTGCTGACGACACGACAGTGATGGGCCTGATCGCCGGCGACGACGAGACAGCCTACAGGGAGGAGGTCGGATCGCTGGAGCAGTGGTGCCAGGAGAACAGCCTCGCCCTCAACGTCAAGAAGACCAAGGAGCTGATCGTGGACTTCAGGAGGCAGAGGGGAGAGCACAGCCCTATCTCCATCGACGGCGTTGCAGTAGAGAGGGTCAGCAGCTTCAAGTTCCTCGGCGTGCACATATCCGAGGACCTCACATGGTCCACGCACACCACATACGTGGTGAAAAGGGCCCAACAACGCCTGTATTTCCTCAGGCGTCTGAAGAAATTCAGCATGGGCCCCCGCATCCTGAGAACATTCTATAACGGCACCATCGAGAGTGTTCTTACAGGGTGTATCACCGCCTGGTACGGGAACTGCACCGCACTCGAGCGCAGAGCGCTTCAAAGGGTTGTGCGGACGGCCCAGTATATCGTTGGAGGCGAGCTCCCCTCCCTCCTGGATATTTACAATCAGCGGTGCGTGGCCAAGGCCAAACAAATCCTAAAATACATTACCCACCCCAGCCACGAACTGTACTCACTGTTACCGTCAGGCAGGCGATACAGCAGTATCAAGTGCCGTACAAATAGACTCAGAGATAGCTTCCACAGTCAGGCCATCAGGCTGCTGAACAAGGGCGTATAGCATATAACAATGTATATTTTATTACATTGATTTATATATACATATTGCTCTTTTCTGTGCTGATATTGCATTTTATAAATTGCATTTTAATTTTTAATTTTTAATTTAAATTTTTAACTTTATTCTATTTTTATTCGATTTTTATCGATTTTTATCTTATTTTATAACTGCTGTCTGTTGTCGGGTATTGCACACACGATTTTCACATCACTGCTTTATACTTGTGTAAACTGTGAAGTGACAATAAACTTGACTTGACTTGACTTGGATGAAGCAAATTCATTCCTTTAATTCAGAACAAAAATGGAATTTGTGGCTGTTAAAGGTAAGATATATCCCTTTTCAATGATTATTTTTTCATAAGCAAACAATACATTTTCTGTAAATAAAACACTTAAACTATTTTGTTGATTCATATTGGCTTTTTATCTTTTATTTGATTTAACTGCAGATCACAATGAGCCAAATGTGTATCTCCCAGACTGTGGTCCCACAGCCTGTGTCAGCATCAGTTCAGATGGAAGAACCTGTCACTCTCCATTGCTCTATTACCTCCCAGAGGACGGACCACAGTAACCAGTGCAGTACAGTACACCCACTAAGTACTGGTTCAGACAATCTAACCCTGCTGCCACACAGAAGACAACTGTCATTCCCACTTGCCGCCCAGTCTATTCATTGTTGTAGTTCTGTGGTAAGACCATCTCTTGAACATGTAAGACAGCTCACAGGACAAATTAGCAACTATATCTCAAAAAGAACAATTTGAATTCTAGCTAGCTTTAATCAGTGCTTACTCCCAAAAGATGACAGTTCAAAATAAGATATTATCTTTGTCTAGCCTATTTATCCTAGACAAAAA
>JANIIK010000764.1:0-2500 GCA_027704905.1 Muraenolepis orangiensis
GAAGCATTTGCTGACGATCGAGGTGAGGGCCACAGGTCTGTAGTCATTCAGGCATGTTACCTTGGTTTGTTTAGGGACAGGCACGATGGTGGATATCTTGAAGACCGCGGGGACAACAGCCTGGGACAGGGAGAGGTTGAAGATGTCTGCAAAGACTCCTGCCAGACTGGTCTGCGCATGCTCTGAGGACGCGGCCCGGGATGTCGTCGGGGCCTGCCGCCTTACGGATGTTCAGCCGCTTAAAGGTGCGGCGCACATCCGCCTCCGAGATGCGCAGCTGGCTGGTCTCCCCAGTCGGTGCTGGCTTCGGCGGGCTGCCGTTTACGTCGAACCGAGCAAAAAATGTATTTAGCTCTCCTGGGAGGGAGGTAGAGGAGTTCTCTACACAACTGGTTCTCCCTCTGAAGTTCGTTATCGTCTGCAGCCCCTGCCACATACCCCTCGCATCGTGTTTCTTGAATTTATCTTTCACTCTGTCCTTATACTCCCGCTTGGCAGTGACGATGGTCTTACGGAGGTCGTAACAGGCTCTCGTATATTCCTCCGTATTCCCGGAACCAAAGGCGGCGTTACGCGCATGTAGGGCAGCGCGAACATCGCCGTTAATCCACGGTTTCTGGTTGGGATATATCCGAACCGACTTGGTCGGAACAACGTCATCTATGCACTTCTTGATGAACCCGGTGACCGACGACGCGTACTCGTTTATGTTGTTGTCCGAGGCAATGTGGAACATGTGCCAGTCAGCGTGATCAAAACAATCCTGCAGCGTAGAATCTGATTGGTCCGACCAGCATTTGACCTCCCTCACAGCGATCGGTTGCTGCTTCAGTCTCTGCCTATAGGCGGGGAGTAGCTGGATAGAGCGGTGATCTGATTTGCCGAACGGTGGGCGGAGGAGGGCCTTGTAGCCGTCACGGAAGGGGGTGTATTAGTGGTCGAGGAGCCGCTCGCCCCGTGTGTTGCTCTTTATGTGTTGGTAGAATTTCGGGAGAACATTCTTCAGGTTCGCCTTGTTGAAGTCCCCCGCCACGATGAGAGCAGCCTCGGGGTGTGCCGACTCCTGTTCGCTGATAGCCCCGTACAGTTCCTTCAGCGCTGTGTCCGTGTTGGCTTGTGGGGGAATGTAAACAGCGGTCACGGTTACCGCTGTAAACTCCCGAGGTAGCCAGTGTGGACGGCACATAAGCATCAGGTACTCCAGGTCCGGGGAACAGAAAGACTTGAGGGGATGTACATGACTTTAGTTGCACCAAGATCTGTTTATCATGAGACATACCCCCCCTCCGCGATCTTTACGGAGAGAGCCTTGTTCTGTCCGCCGGTGTACGGAAAATCCCGTCGGCTCGATGGCTGCGTCGGTAACCCCCTCCGACATCCATGTCTCCGTAAGGCAGATAATACAATTGTCCTTAGTTTCCCGGTGGAATTGAATACGAGCCTGTAGTTCGCTTAACTTATTGTCCAAAGACTGTACATTAGCCAGTAGAATGGTGGGTAGTGGGGGGCGATCGGATCGACGTCTCAGCCTGACTAGCACGCCGGCTCGCTTCCCTCGCTTCCTCCGGCGACGCTTGCGTGTAACCTGGGTCCAAAAGGGGGACCTGGAGGGTCAAGCAGGGGGACCCGGGTCCAGCAGGGGGACCCGGGTCTAGTAGGGGGATCCGGGGAGTCAAGCAAGGGGACCCGGATCCAGCAGGGGGACCCGGGTACAGCAGGGGGACCCGGGTCCAGCAGGGGGACCTGGGGGTCCAGCAGGGGGACCTGGGGGTCCAGCAGGGGGACCTTGGGGTCCAGCAGGGGACTGGATCTAGCAGGGGGACCTGGGTCCAGCAGGGGGACCCGGGTGTCCAGCAGAGGGACCTAAGGGGTACAGCAGGGGGACCTGGGACCAGCAGGGGGACCTGGGTCCAGCAGGGGGACCTGGGTCCAATAGGGGGACCCGTGTCCAGCAGGGGGACCGGGAGGGTCTAGCAGGGGGACCTGGGACCAGCAGGTGGACCGGGAGGGTCCAGCAGGGGGACCTGGGACTAGCAGGGGGACCTGGGTCCAGCAGGGGGACCTGGGCCCAGCAGGTGGACCTGGGTCCAGTAGGAGGACCAGGGTCCAGAAGAGGGACCAGCAGGGAACCTGGTTCCAGCAGGGGGACCTAGGTCTAGCAGGGGGACCTGGGTCTAGCAGGGGGACCCGGGTCCAGCAGGGGGACCCGGGTCCAGTTGTGGGATCAGGGTCCAGCAGGGGGACCCGGGTCCAGCAGGGGGACCCGGGTCCAGCAGGGGAACCCGGGTCCAGCAGGGGGACCCGGGTCCAGCAGGGGGACCCGGGTCTAGCAGGGGGACCCGGGTGCAGCAGGGGGACCTGGGTCTAGCAGGGGGACCTGGGTCCAGCAGGGGGACCCGGGGTCCAGCAGGGGGACCTGGGTCCAGCAGGTGGACCTGGGTCCAGTAGGAGGACCTGGGTCCAGTAGGGGGACTAGCTGGGGTACCTAGGTCCAGCAGGG
>JANIIK010000764.1:5000-17500 GCA_027704905.1 Muraenolepis orangiensis
TGTGTGTGTGTGTGTGTGTGTGTGTGTGTGTGTGTGTGTGTGTGTGTGTGTGTGTGTGTGTGTGTGTGTGTGTGCGTGTGTGTGTGTGTGTGTGTGTTTTTATCTATAGACACACATTTAACTACAGCTATAGAGGAGCATAACTACGGTATGTGTGGATGTGTGTGTGTGTGTGTGTGTGTGTGTGTGTGTGTGGTGTGTGTGTGTGTGTGTGTGTGTGTGTGTGTGTGTGTGTGTATCTATAGACACACATTTAACTACAGCTATAGAGGAGCATAACTACGGTATGTGTGGATGTGTGTGTGTGTGTGTGTGTGTGTGTGTGTGTGTGTGTGTGTGTGTGTGTGTGTGAGTGTGTGTGTGTGTGTGTGTGTGTGTGTGTGTGTGTGTGTGTGTATATGTGTGTGTGTGTGAGTGTGTGTGTGTGTGTATCTATAGACACTCATTTAACTACAGCTATAGAGGAGCATAACTACGGTATGTGTGTGTGTGTGATTGTCTTGGTCTGTGAACTCTGTTGATGTGGGGTTTCAGTACGCTGTAGTTTGACAGGAAGTGAAACTGACAAGAGAGAGAGAGAGAAATATATATATATAGATATAGATCTATAACTGTTATTCATTACTAGTTATTAAAAGCCCCTCCCATTGATCCATAATTAGATTAAAAAGAAACACACTTGGAACACTTTGAAGCAACAGAGAGACACAGAATGAGTTTCCAACAGAAGCTATGTCATATATATGTCCATAACTTGATTCATAACACAGGACCACTTACTGAACCACTGACTGTAGGGCCGTGTCCCGTCTAATCTCTAGTGTCCTGCTCTTCTTCTACTTGTTTCAAGGCCTCTGAGTAAGAGCCATTTGGACCACTACAATGGGGAAGTAGAGCCGTCTGCAGAAGTGTCTGAATGTGACCTTTAACCTCCAGTCCAGTGCATCTCCACGAGGCGTGGTGGAGGTAGGAGGAACTCAGGGCTCCACTCAGCATGAAGGCTCTGCTCCTTGGATGTACTGAGGGGGGACACGGGGGGTAGACTGATCCTCACTAGGTCCCTCTTTGATATCTATATACACACACCTGCAGCCATGTTGCTAGATCTATGTTTATATATAGATAGATATATATCTCTCCATACAGTTTATCTCTCTCTATACATCTACATATATTTACTTTTCATTGCGTGTGATTTCTTATGAGAACAGACAGTCTCTGTCTATCTATCTATCTATAGATAGATTTGATCTATCTATAGATAGAAAGATAGATATTTAGATCTAAATATATATAGATCTATATGTAATTCTATATATCTATATATGAACTTGTAACTGCTTGTGATTTCTAATAAGAGGAGGACAGATCTCTCTGGGGTCTCTAGAACATTCTTTATTTCATGATGATCTCCAAAAAAACAAAAATACATCAAACACACAACCACACACACAGTGAGACAATGGTGAGTGTGTGTGTGTGTGTGTGTGTGTGTGTGTGTGTGTGTGTGTGTGTGTGTGTGTGTGTGTGTGTGTGTGTGTGTGTGTGACACACAGAAAGATAAAGTGTTACTTTCAAGAATCTTGTGAAAATAAGTGATATATGAGAATATGAGTGACAGATGTATACATATATATACATATATACACACATATCTATCTATAGATCTATATGGGTCATACATGGACAAGAGCGTAGTACATTATTTGCTGCAAACAAACAAACAAACAGTTAAAGTGAATTCCCCCCGCATCTCTCCAGCATCTTTAGAACAAAAAACATATATTCCTTCATGCCTTCTTCCAAGCCTTCTCCTCTCTCAGGGGTCCACATCCGGTCCAAATCCCGCCCACATCCGGTTCAAATCCCGCCCACATCCAGTAAACATCCCGCCCACATCCGGTACACATCCCGCCCACATCCGGTCCAAATCCCGCCCACATCCGGTCCACATCCCGCCCATATCCGGTCCACATCCCGCCCACATCAGGTCCACATCCCGCCCACATCAGGTCCACATCCCGCCCACATCAGGTCCACATCCCGCCCACATCTGGTCCAAATCCCGCCCACATCAAGTCCAAATCCCGCCCACATCCGGTTCAAATCCCACCCATATCCAGGAAACATCCCGCCCACATCCGGTACACATCCCGCCCACATCCGGTACACATCCCGCCCACATCCGGTACACATCCCGCCCACATCCGGTCCAAATCCCACCCACTTCCGGTCAATATCCCGCCCACATCCGGTCCAAATCCCACCCACATCCGGTCAATATCCCGCCCACATCCGGTACACATCCTGCCCATATCCTGTCCAAATCCCACCCATATCCGGTCCAAATCCCGCCCATATCCGGTCCAAATCCTGCCCACGTCCGGTACACATCCTGCCCATATCCTGTCCAAATCCCACCCATATCCGGTCCAAATCCCACCCATATCCGGTCCAAATCCCGCCCACATCCGGTCCAAATCCCGCCCACATCCGGTCCAAATCCCTCCCACAACCGGTCCAAATCCCGCCTGTTTAATTATATAAATGTGTGTTTGTGAAAGTGTGTGTGTGTGTGTGTGTGTGTGTGTGTGTGTTCTATGTGTGTGTTCGGTGTGTGTGTGTGTGTTCTATGTGTGTGTGTGTGTGTTCTATGTGTGTGTGTGTGTGTGTTTCTATGTGTGTGTATATATATTTATACATACAAATTTATTTCTGAGTGTGTGTTTGTGTGCATGTGTTTGTTTGTGTTTCTATACGTGTGTGTTTGTGTGTGTGTGTATTTCTATGTGTGTGTGAGGGTGTATTTCTATGTGTGTGTGTGTGAGTGTGTATTTCTATGTGTGTGTGTGTGTGTATTTCTATGTGTGTGTGTGTGTGTATTTCTATGTGTGTGTGTGTGTGTATTTCTGTGTGTGTTGCTACAAGCGACACAGAGACACTGAGGAACCATAACCCCTAAACCCAAACCCAGGGAGGAGGTCCTCCTGGGTGAATGTGGACTGGAAGGTGTGGATGAGTGTCAGTGTGTCTGAGGACCCTCCTCCATCTGGGGACACTCTGTAGAAGGACAGAGAGCCAGCAGGTCGGTCCACATACACTCCTACTCTGTTAGAGGGGAGGAGATCTATGGCTGTTACACTATCGTTGTAACAGACAGAGTAACCATCATCATCAGTACAATAAAGACTCCAGGACTTGTTGTTCCCTCCAAGCAAGCTGTCACCCTCTCCTCTCCTAGTGATTCCTCTGTATGTCAATCCTATACCAACACCTCCTCCTTTCCTCTCCACCTCCACCTCCCAGTAACAGCGGTCAGTCAGACCCTCTCTACACAACACCTGGGACCAGGAGTCAAATCTCTCCAGGTGATCAGGATACTTCCTCTTCTCTCTAACCCTCGTCACCTTCCTGTTGTCCTCAGACAGAGAGAGGTAACTGTGGACTGTGTTTGGGTCCAGTGTGAGTTCACACTCATCTGATGGGAGAGAAGGAAAGACATGATGAGTCTACACAGAAATACTACATATAAAATACACATACAAGTATCATGAATAGATGTATTATTATATATTAATATATCTAGATGATATGTTAATATATATATTATTAAATATAAATATATATTACTCAATTATTTTAAATAAATGATGATGTCCACCATCATGTATGTCAGGGGTGGCCAACGAGCTTTGCCCAGTTTCATGCGGCTCTTCAGTTCATATCCCGTGGCCCCCCCGCGAGCAAAGTCCGCGGGGAAATATCGCGATGTGCGACGATCGTTGACGGGGGGGGGAGCTACTACCCCATCAGAAATATAGATATATAGATGTTAAAAAAAAAATTCCATCCAACACCAGGGCCCCCCCCACCCAGTGGGTGCCTTGCGGGCCCCTCCCCTACGCCACTGGGTGTGAGTTAGTGATGTGTCGGTTGCGAACGAGCCGGCTCTTTGTAGTGAACGGGAGCCGGCTATTTTTAGTGAACGACGGGAGCCGGCTCTTTTTAGTGAACGACGGGAGCCGGCTCTTTTTAGTGAACGACGGGAGCCGGCTCTTTTTAGTGAATGGGAGCCGGCTCTTTTAGTGAACGGGAGCCGGCTCTTTTTAGTGAACGACGGGAGCCGGCTGGCACCGCCAACGAGCCGTTATTGATTAGTTGCGGGTGCTCCGCGTACTGCAGTGACTGGATGTCACGCCATGCTGTGCATCACGTGAGGATAGATAAGGAGGAGGGCGGCGCGTGCTCAGTGCTGGTTGCTAACAGAGGGAGATGTCAGTTTGCGTCGCGCTAATAAAATGAGTGAAAGTAGGAAAAGAAGCAGCATTTGGCTGCATTTTAACAATTGTGCAAACACAAAGGCAGAATGCAGCATTGTCAACATGATGCTCTCATATAGAGCAGCTCCACAAACCACCTCCACAGGCACTTGAGAACTGAGCATCCAACAGTTCAGTTGGAAGTCAAAAGGCAGACTGCCTGCTTCTGCCAGTGGTCTACTCCACCTGTTGCTGCTGCAGCTACAGGATCTACCCCCCATGCGTCAGGTACCCAAACACCAACAGCTACACAGACCTCAATAAGACAATGGATATCAAAGGCAATGAATGACCCCAGCTAGACACAACATAGTGGATGAAGAATTGGCCAAAATGATTGCAAGTGATTTCCAACCATTTTCCATTGTGGAGGACAAGGGATTCCTTCACACAGGCTCTCAATCCAATGTATGTTCTGAAACAGGGCAGATAATAACGGAGAGAAGAAACCGGATCAACCCTCTAAGCTGAGGCACTTGGTCTTCCTCAATGCCAATCTGCCCTGAAAAGAAGAAGAACAGGGTACCGTTTGATAGTTGACCGTGGGAAGTTCATTAGAGACTGTTTGATACTGCTGTTTTGCACATTACAATACATTTATTTTTATTATGTTTTTTTATGATAGAGACTGTTATTTGCTGCAGTTTTGAGCATTGCAATATATTTATTTTCATTATGTTATTTATTTATGATCATTTATATTTTTTAAGATTTGATGTCAGCTGTTGCTGTCTTTTGTTCTATATTTTATACTGAAATAGAGCCCTGCTGTTTTGTTAGGGCTTTTTGTTTAAATTAAAATGTCAAATATACAGAAATACAGTAGCTGTCCTTATTTTAAATGTCTATGCTTAAGTTGTTCTAGGTGTTGCTATCTGCTGTGTGTAGCCTGGTTCTACAAGCAGGTCAGGTCATTCATTGGGTGCTATCAGAGGTACAAGGGTCTGGAAATGCAATGAAAACAATTGGCCACAGCTAATCATTTATATTACAAACATTTTTTAACTTTTGAATACTTCAGTACAAAGGATGTATTGAATAATTTAAGTGATATGTGTGTACACATATAAATAATTAGTCAAAATAGGGCTCAATTTGATTGAATTATAAAAGGTATATGTGGTCAAATAGAAGAGCCGTTTGGGAGCCGAAAGAGCCGGCTCACTCAAAAGAGCCGGAATTCCCATCACTAGTGTGAGTGGTGTCAGTATGAGAGCATGACAGCGCGTCTAATTGTGATGCGGCCCAAGAGCCAATCACTAAAAGGCCTGCGATGCAGTGAACCAATCACCTTCGAGGGGGGAAAACCCTATCAAGCACTATCTGAGTTGACCATCTGAGTTCAAACCTAAAATGGCAGGGAAAAAATGCACAGCTAAGCGAAAATATGAAGACGACCATAGGACGTTTTTAGTAGAGTGGGAGAGTTCATCTTTTTTTATAGAACGCAATTGCAAGCCATTTTGCCTTCTATGCCAGACGTCATTAGCCCATTTCAAGGCTTCACATCTTCAGCGCCATTTCACCTCACTCCATGCTCACACCCTCCACCAGGAATTCACTAAAGGTGTTGAACTTCACAAGCAGAAGTTAAACACCTTGAAAAGTCAGGCGGAAAAGCAGACACAGTTTTTCCAAAAAATAAGGAAGCCCTCGGAGACCGTAACGCTTGCATCATATCAAGTTGCTTGGAACATAGCACGAGCTAAAAAGCCCTACAATGAAGGGGAGTTTGTTAAAACATGCCTCAGTGACGTGGTTGAAATCTTGTTTCCAGAAAACCAAAAACTGAAACAAGGTGGAGGATTGGTCAAGGCAAGGAATGTCAGAAGTCCCACTCATTTCATTTAAAGAAGCAACATGCGTAGGAAGATAAAAAACTTGTTCACATTTAGTTTACTGAGAGTTTGTGTGAGAGTGCACACAATGTTCATTGTTGATAATAACTGGCCTCTGAATACTAGTAGGAGAGGTTTAATTCAATTTCTGTCAATATTATGGTGTGTGACATTTACAATAAATCTGTCAGAGCAGAGCTATGTGTGTGTGTCTGTGTGAGGGTGTGTGTGTCTTTGGGAGGGAGGATCTTGAGTGTGTGTGTAAAGTTCTAGATGTTCATTTAGTCTGTGTGAGAGAGAGAGGGGAGGAAGAGAGTGAGGGAGCACAGAGAAAGGCTGAGAACAGAAGAGAGAAGGAGAGGGGGGGGGCATCTGTGACTGTGTGTATGATGTGGCTCTTTTTACAGTAACATAGAAACATGTTTGGCTCTTAACCTCTGACTGGTTGGCCACCCCTGATGTATGTTATCAATATATTGATATATTGATAACATACATGATGTCCACCATCATGTTGATTCCCAGTAGGACGTCACCTCCTGCTGTGTGGATGGACTTTCAATCTGAGGAGTTAGTGTGTTGTTGTGATGACTCAAACTAAACAAACACTTACACTTCTTTAGAGTCGACCTCAGGACAGGCAGCTTCTCCATCTCCAAGTCCAGCGTCTCCTTCAGCTGATCCAGGGATCTCCTCAAGGTCCCTGTGTATGACGAAGGAGGGACCTCCACCCTGGTCCAGTCCCTGGTTTGTGGAGGATTCTTCAGGGAACTGAAGCTCTGGAGGAAGTGGAGGTGGTCTTCAGTGTGTGAGAGCTGCTTCACCTCTGAGCTCCTATTGGTCAGATCTTTAACTTCCCGCTCCAGCTCTTTGATGAGGTCTTCAGCTTGTCTCTCTATGGATTTCAGTTTCTCTTGAACAGCTTGGTTGAGATCGTCCCGACACTTTTCAATGCAGCGCATCAGAGCGGCGAGGACCTGCTCACCGTCGGCTAGCTCTCGGTCTGCGTCTGCTCTGCTGAGCTTCACTGCGTCTATGATCTCCTGAATCTTTCTTTTTCTCTCTTGGATCATCTGCTGAACATCAGACTCTATCTTCCCCAGCTGGGCATTCTTCAGCTCATATTCCTTCTTCAGAGGTACAACAGGATGGGACTTGTGGTCCGTCTCTGTACAGAACTGACACACACACACCTGTTCTGTCTGGCAGAAGTGCTCCAGAAGTTGATAATTGTGTTTCTTACACATCCGCTCTTCCAGACGGTCCTGAGGCTCCACCAGCTTATGTTTCTTCAGGCCTGCGACTCTCTGATGTGGCTCCAGGTGGGAGTGGCAGAAGGACATAAGACACACTAGGCAGGACTTGCAGCCTTCAGCTGGGTCCCGGTACAGACGTCACAGGGAACTTCTCCTGGTTCAACGCAAGGCTGCTCTTTGACCGGTACGGACCGTCTAAACTGATCAACCATCTCTGATAAGAGGGTATTGACCCGTAGATCGGGTCTTGTGTGGAACAGCTCGTTGCAAACAGGACATTTGAACTGGACCTTGTCCTCCCAGAACGTGGTGATACAGGCTCTACAGAAGTTGTGTCCACATGGTGTGAAAACTGGACTCTTGAACACATCCAGACAGACGGAACAGGAAAAGTTCTCCTCAGACCAGGAAGTGTTAGCAGAGGCCATTCCTAGAACACATTGAATCAAGTTAAAAAACAATCACATTATTTTTTAAATGTATTACAATGGTTCTATTTGTACATATATATGAGTGATGGTGTAGCGTAGGGCTTGATATAAACATATAATACACATCTAATACATGAACTTAACAATGGTCCACCATCAAAGTGTCTCACCTTAGAACGCTGTCCACCGCTTAGTTGGACAAAGGAACTGTCTGTCTCCACGTCGAGTCACAAAGAGAGGAACTGTCTGTCTCCACGTCGAGTCACAAAGAGAGGAACTGTCTATCTCCACGTCGAGCCACAAAGAGAGGAACTGTCTGTCTCCACGTCGAGTCACAAAGAGATGAACTGTCTGTCTCCACGTCGAGTCACAAAGAGAGGAACTGTCTGTCTCCACGTCGAGTCACAAAGAGAGGAACTGTCTGTCTGCACGTCGCGCCTTGCTGCTTTGGTTTCGGTGAGTTCTGTTTCCTCAAAAGTGACATCATCTCGCCCCGCCCCCCCTCGCGCCCCCCCCCTCGCGGAGAGAGAGAGAGAGAGAGAGAGAGAGAGAGAGAGAGAGAGAGAGAGAGAGAGAGAGAGAGAGAGAGAGGAGTAATGAGTGACTCATCTTTCTCTCTACTCCCACACACACACACACCCTGAACAATCTGTCTTCCTTTCTCTCTCTCTCTCTCTCTCTCTCTCTCTCTCTCTCTCTCTCTCTCTCTCTCTCTCTCTCTCTCTCTCTCTCTCTCTCTCTCTCTCTCTCTCTCTCTCGGCTGTTGTTCCATGACTCACTCAGTCATGAACTATAATAACCTTATTAAATATGAACCATAGACAGAGAGCTCTGAGGACCAGAAGCTCAGACACACACAGTCTCTGACCGTACTTTGATTCATTTTCAATAAAATCAGAATGGTACAATATTGTAACATGATGTCATTTATTATTCAGAAGCATACACTTTAATCAATATAGACTATTGATTACTGACTGCAACTGTTGAGAAGTTTCTCAAAAATGGTTCACAGTCTTGTTGGATTGGATTCTTCTTGTGTTGTTTCCTGGTTCCTATTTCAGGTTACACCCGTTACTGGTAGGCACACACACACACACACACACACACACACACACACACACGCGCACGCATGCACGCACCCACACACCCTGAACAGCCTATCTTCCTCTCTCTCTCTCTCTCTCTCTCTCTCTCTCTCTCTCTCTCTCTCTCTCTCTCTCTCTCTCTCTCTCTCTCTCTCTCTCTCTCTCTCTCTCTCTCTCTCTCTCTCTCTCTCCTCATCTCCTTACTCTCTCTCTCGCACGCAAGCACACACAGTTACAGGCGCACACACACACACACACACACACAGATAGAGGCGCACACACACACACACAGATACAGGCACACACACACGCACGCACACACGCACGCACGCACAAACAGACACAGGCGCACACACACAGACACACACTCACACACAGACACACACTCACACACAGACACAGGCGCTCACACACAGACACACACTCACACACAGACACACACAGACACACACTCACACTCACACTCACACACAGACACACACTCACACACAGGCTGTGTTCCACTTCAGGGGCTGCAGCCTTAAGGGCCCATTTGAAGGCTCTTCTAACACGTGCTAAATGGGACGCTCTAGTATACAGACTACTTCCTGGACGCGTCACCAGCCGCGTCACGAAGCGCGGAGCTGCGGAGATGGTCCCGAGGCTTTGGTTCAGAGAGGTTGATACCAGGGAGATGGATTCATTGTTCAACATGGCCCCAGACAGGCCTGTTTAGTGGACTTCATTAGAACTCATTACAACTGATCCACTTAAGAACTGGAGCTTCACCGCCGGCCTCAACGTGTCATGTGATTTAGGCTGAGAGAGAACCATGGCCATTGGTCAATATTGGTTAAGTTTGAATTGCTATTTATATACCGTATTGACCCGAATATAAGACGACCCCGATTATAAGACGACCCCTCTTTTTCAAGACTCATTTTTGGAGAAAAAAACATTTGAAGACCAAATTTTTTTTTTTTAAAGAAAATCATTTTATTTGAAAATAATGATAACACACATCACACATTGTGTTCAAATTTGCCTAACTTGGCGAACAAAAAGAAAACAGGCTAGATAGATAGCAATAAAACAGTAGTGCAATAAAACGGTAGCGCAATAAAACAGTAGAGCAATGAAACAGTACAACATTTCAGAACATCAGTCTATTGGTCACATCACGTCTTCTCATTCAGCTCGTCTTCTACATCGCTGGGTTGTTCGCTCTCACTCCCGCTATCGTCACTCACGTTGTCCGCTTCCCCGTCTCCTCCCACATCACGTCATCCTCGCTTTCATCCATGGCATTTGATACGCAGCATTTCTTAACCCATTAATGATGCTTTCTGGGGAAACGTCAGCCCATGCTTGCTTATGTTTGGAGTATGGCGCCGTACGAGATGGCTGCCGTGTCGCGAGCTCCCGCACGACGACGCAGTTTTTTGTTATTTATTCTTTTTATTGCAACTTTTTTAGTTCAGGATGTTAGCAGCAAGTTCACTTATAACTTCTGCACACTTTGGGAGATCAGATCGACAGTCGCTCGCCGCCTACCGGAGTTTTTTCACTCTTTCGACTCGGACGTCCCGCCCGAAGTCACAGCTGGATTATCTCCGTCCATTTTGGGCACGATTACGCGCAAGCGTCGCCGGAGGAAGCGAGGGAAGCGAGCCGGCGTGCTAGTCAGGCTGAGATGTCGATCCGATCGCCCCCCACTACCCACCATTCTACTGGCTAATGTACAGTCTCTGGACAATAAGTTAAGCGAACTACAGGCTCGCATTCAATTCCACTGGGAAACTAGGGACAATTGCATTATCTGCCTTACGGAGACATGGATGTCGGAGGGGGTTACCGACGCAGCTATCGAGCCGACGGGATTTTCCGTACACCGGGCGGACAGAACAAAGGCTCTCTCCGGTAAAGATCGCGGAGGGGGGGTATGTCTCATGATAAACAGATCTTGGTGCAACCAAAGTCATGTACATCCCCTCAAGTCTTTCTGTTCCCCGGACCTGGAGTACCTGATGCTTATGTGCCGTCCATACTGGCTACCTCGGGAGTTTACAGCGGTAACCGTGACCGCTGTTTACATTCCCCCACAAGCCAACACGGACACAGCGCTGAAGGAACTGTACGGGGCTATCAGCGAACAGGAGTCGGCCCACCCCGAGGATGCTCTCATCGTAGCGGGGGACTTCAACAAGGCGAACCTGAAGAAGGTTCTCCCGAAGTTCTACCAACACATAAAGAGCAACACACGGGGCGAGCGGATCCTCGACCACTGCTACACTCCCTTCCGTGATGGCTACAAGGCCCTCCTCCGCCCACCGTTCGGCAAATCAGATCACCGCTCTATCCAGCTGCTCCCCGCCTATAGGCAGAGACTGAAGCAGCAACCGATCGCTGTGAGGGAGGTCCAATGCTGGTCGGACCAATCAGATTCTACGCTGCAGGATTGTTTTGATCACGCTGACTGGCACATGTTCCGCGTTGCCTCGGACAATAACATCAACGAGTACGCGTCGTCGGTCACCGGGTTCATCAAGAAGTGCATAGATGACGTTGTTCCGACCAAGTCGGTTCGGATATATCCCAACCAGAAACCGTGGATTAACGGCGATGTTCGCGCTGCCCTACATGCGCGTAACGCCGCCTTTGGTTCCGGGAATACGGAGGAATATACGAGAGCCCGTTACGACCTCCGTAAGACCATCGTCACTGCCAAGCGGGAGTATAAGGACAGAGTGGAGGATAAATTCAAGAAACACGATGCGAGGGGTATGTGGCAGGGGCTGCAGAATATAACGAACTTCAGAGGGAGAACCAGTTGTGTAGAGAACTCCTCTACCTCCCTCCCAGGAGAGCTAAATACATTTTTTGCTCGGTTCGACGTAAACGGCAGCCCGCCGAAGCCAGCACCGACTGGGGAGACCAGCCAGCTGCGCATCTCGGAGGCGGATGTGCGCCGCACCTTTAAGCGGCTGAACATCCGTAAGGCGGCAGGCCCCGACGACATCCCGGGCCGCGTCCTCAGAGCATGCGCAGACCAGTTGGCAGGAGTCTTTGCAGACATCTTCAACCTCTCCCTGTCCCAGGCTGTTGTCCCCGCGGTCTTCAAGATATCCACCATCGTGCCTGTCCCTAAACAAACCAAGGTAACATGCCTGAATGACTACAGACCTGTGGCCCTCACCTCGATCGTTAGCAAATGCTTCGAGAGGTTGGTCAAGGACTTTATTTGCTCCGTGTTACCTACCACGCTGGACCCATGGCAATTTGCATATCGTCAAAATAGATCCACGGACGACGCAATTGCCATGGCCCTCCACACTGCCCTTTCCCACTTGGAGGGGAAGAACTGTTATGTGCGAATGCTGTTTGTGGACTACAGCTCAGCATTCAACACAATAGTTCCTGCCAAGCTCGACACCAAGCTGAGAGGTCTAGGCGTACCCCCATCCATGTGCAGCTGGATACTGAACCTCCTGTCGGACCGCCGCCAGGTGGTGAGGATGGGCAGCACCACATCAGAGCCACTGACCCTCAACACGGGAGCCCCCCAGGGATGCGTGCTGAGCCCTCTCCT
>JANIIK010000764.1:22500-32500 GCA_027704905.1 Muraenolepis orangiensis
TTTATTATTTTGGTCTTTCATCACGCTACGCAAGCCTTGCCATCTTTTTTCCTTCTTTAACAGCGTATAAACAACATACTCAAGAACCTAAAGTCACAACAACTCCACAGAAAAGACAAGTTGATTCTCTATCACAGAGCAGAACGCATCACTCATATCAACCCTCCAAGAAGGTTGGACTTGGTCTCCTGAGCCCAGAAGACCCTCCAGGGTGTGTCAGCCTGCATGTTCAGCTCCTTCATCGTCCAGTTCAGGTCCAGTGAGGTTCACTAGAGATCCCAAGGTTAGTGTCCTTGCTTTGCAGAACACTTCCATGACCGCTGGTCCTGCCCAGCAGGGGGTGTCCAAAGGTCCTCGTACTCCACAGGCTCTGGTAGCAACCGGCACAGGGAGACATCTTGTTCAGTCCTCTCCTTCACCAGCCCACTCCTCCCTGTGATCACTCCAGCCCACTCCTCCCTGTGATCACTCCAGCCCACTCCTCCCTGTGATCACTCCAGCCCACTCCTCCCTGTGATCACTCCAGCCCACTCCTCCCTGTGATCACTCCAGCCCACTCCTCCCTGTGATCACTCCAGCCCACTCCACCCTGTGATCACTCCAGCCCACTCCTCCCTGTGATCACTCCAGCCCACTCCTCCCTGTGATCACTCCAGCCCACTCCTCCCTGTGATCACTCCAGCCCACTCCTCCCTGTGATCACTCCAGCCCACTCCTCCCTGTGATCACTCCAGCCCACTCCTCCCTGTGATCACTCCAGCCCACTCCTCCCTGTGATCACTCCAGACCGCTGCACCAGTCAGTGGGCCGGTGGTCTCCACACCAGGTCCTTAGGGCCCAACTGAAGTCTCTGAGTCAACTGCAGTTGAAAAACAGAAGAGAGTCATCTTCTTTTAGTTGAGCTCTCACTTTTGTTAGTAGTTTCTTGAGCCGATAGACGTTTGGGTCACTAAACGCCCCCTCCTGCTTTCTAAGCAGTGACACAGACCAGATGAAACCTTTCAGGTCTGGGGAAGAAGTTTCAGTTTGGATTGCCCTAAAATCTTTAGTTTCCGCTAAACGTCTCGATAAAACGTCTTGATTTTCTCAAGAGGATAAACGGTTGAATTACCTTCTTGTGATGGCGTCACCTCACTGTCCTCATCAGAGAAATCCTCCAGCATGTTCTTGGCAGTAGCCCATCTCTGTTCTTTGTCATTATTTTTCCTTTTGTTGGCTGTATTTAAAATACCACTTTCATCCTGCATGTCCACAGCCATCAAAGCCTCCTCAGCCGCCCTATCAACACTGGCCCTGCAGCCTTCCTCATCAATATTAACTACTTTCTTTTTCTCTGTCAGGTTTGTTACTGATTTCTCACTGGCCTGGGTACTTATTTCACAAGTGACTTTATGTGCCCGCTCCTCGGCCCGCTCCTCGGCCCGCTCCTCAGGCCTGCTCTGGAAATCTCCCACCAGTTCGGTTCGGCCACACCCTCCTTTTTAAGCTGCGGCCAATCCCCTGTCTCCTCACTGCTGATTGGTTCAATGAAACCACCTGCTGGTTCCCCACATGAACGCCCAGCTCTCTGACTCTTCACTCACTGCCAGATGGTCGTCTCTGCTCCTCAAAACCTTGTTTCCCCGCATTCCAGTTTACAGGACGCTGGTCCATCCTCCTACGACCCCTCACCTGTCTGTCCCCCTGGTCCCTCCTCCTCCTACGACCCCTCACCTGTCTGTCCCCCTGGTCCCTCCTCCTACGACCCCTCACCTGTCTGTCCCCCTGGTCCCTCCTCCTACGACCCCTCACCTGTCTGTCCCCCTGGTCTTTCCTCCTACGAACCCTCACCTGTCTGTCCCCCTGGTCCCTCCTCCTACGACCCCTCACCTGTCTGGCCCCCTGGTCCCTCCTCCTACGTCCCCTCACCTGTCTGTCCCCCTGGTCCCTCCTCCTACAACCCCTCACCTGTCTGTCCCCCTGGTCCCTCCTCCTACGACCACTCACCTGTCTGTCCCCCTGGTCCCTCCTCCTACGACCCCTCACCTGTCTGTCCCCCTGGTCCCTCCTCCTACGACCCCTCATCTGTCTGTCCCCCTGGTCCCTTCTCCTACGACCCCTCGCCTATCTGTCCCCTGGTCCCTCCTCCTACGACCCCTCACCTGTCTGTCCCCCTGGTCCCTCCTCCTACGACCCCTCACCTGTCTGTCCCCCTGGTCTTTCCTCCTACGAACCCTCACCTGTCTGTCCCCCTGGTCCCTCCTCCTACGACCCCTCACCTGTCTGGCCCCCTGGTCCCTCCTCCTACGTCCCCTCACCTGTCTGTCCCCCTGGTCCCTCCTCCTACAACCCCTCACCTGTCTGTCCCCCTGGTCCCTCCTCCTACGACCACTCACCTGTCTGTCCCCCTGGTCCCTCCTCCTATGACCCCTCACCTGTCTGTCCCCGTGGTCCCTCCTCCTACGACCCCTCACCTGTCTGTCCCCCTGGTCCCATCTCCTACGACCCCTCGCCTGTCTGTCCCCTGGTCCCTCCTCCTACGACCCCTCACCTGTCTGTCCCCCTGGTCCCTCCTCCTACGACCCCTCACCTGTCTGTCCCCCTGGTCTTTCCTACTACGAACCCTCACCTGTCTGTCCCCCTGGTCCCTCCTCCTACGACCCCTCACCTGTCTGGCCCCCTGGTCCCTCCTCCTACGACCCCTCACCTGTCTGTCCCCCTGGTCCCTTCTCCTACGACCCCTCGCCTGTCTGTCCCCTGGTCCCTCCTCCTACGACCCCTCACCTGTCTGTCCCCCTGGTCCCTTCTCCTACGACCCCTCGCCTGTCTGTCCCCCTGGTCCCTCCTCCTACGACCCCTCACCTGTCTGTCCCCTGGTCCCTCCTCCTACGACCCCTCACCTGTCTGTCCCCCTGGTCCCTCCTCCTACGACCCCTCACCTGTCTGTCCCCCTGGTCCCTCCTGATACAACCCCTCACCTGTCTGTCCCCCTGGTCCCTCCTCCTACGACCCCTCACCTGTCTGTCCCCCTGGTCTTTCCTCCTACGAACCCTCACCTGTCTGTCCCCCTGGTCCCTCCTCCTACGACCCCTCACCTGTCTGGCCCCCTGGTCCCTCCTCCTCCTACGACCCCTCACCTGTCTGTCCCCCTGGTCCCTCCTCCTACGACCCCTCACCTGTCTGTCCCCCTGGTCCCTCCTCCTACGACCCCTCACCTGTCTGTCCCCCTGGTCTTTCCTCCTACGAACCCTCACCTGTCTGTCCCCCTGGTCCCTCCTCCTACGACCCCTCACCTGTCTGGCCCCCTGGTCCCTCCTCCTACGTCCCCTCACCTGTCTGTCCCCCTGGTCCCTCCTCCTACAACCCCTCACCTGTCTGTCCCCCTGGTCCCTCCTCCTACGACCACTCACCTGTCTGTCCCCCTGGTCCCTCCTCCTACGACCCCTCACCTGTCTGTCCCCCTGGTCCCTCCTCCTACGACCCCTCATCTGTCTGTCCCCCTGGTCCCTTCTCCTACGACCCCTCGCCTGTCTGTCCCCTGGTCCCTCCTCCTACGACCCCTCACCTGTCTGTCCCCCTGGTCCCTCCTCCTACGACCCCTCACCTGTCTGTCCCCCTGGTCTTTCCTCCTACGAACCCTCACCTGTCTGTCCCCCTGGTCCCTCCTCCTACGACCCCTCACCTGTCTGGCCCCCTGGTCCCTCCTCCTACGTCCCCTCACCTGTCTGTCCCCCTGGTCCCTCCTCCTACAACCCCTCACCTGTCTGTCCCCCTGGTCCCTCCTCCTACGACCACTCACCTGTCTGTCCCCCTGGTCCCTCCTCCTATGACCCCTCACCTGTCTGTCCCCGTGGTCCCTCCTCCTACGACCCCTCACCTGTCTGTCCCCCTGGTCCCATCTCCTACGACCCCTCGCCTGTCTGTCCCCTGGTCCCTCCTCCTACGACCCCTCACCTGTCTGTCCCCCTGGTCCCTCCTCCTACGACCCCTCACCTGTCTGTCCCCCTGGTCCTTCCTCCTACGAACCCTCACCTGTCTGTCCCCCTGGTCCCTCCTCCTACGACCCCTCACCTGTCTGGCCCCCTGGTCCCTCCTCCTACGACCCCTCACCTGTCTGTCCCCCTGGTCCCTCCTCCTATGACCCCTCACCTGTCTGTCCCCCTGGTCTCTCCTCCTACGACCCCTCACCTGTCTGTCTCCCTGGTCCCTCCTCCTATGACCCCTCACCTGTCTGTCCCCTGGTCCCTCCTCCTACGACCCCTCACCTGTCTGTCCCCCTGGTCCCTCCTCCTATGACCCCTCACCTTTCTGTCCCCCTGGTCCCTCCTCCTACGACCCCTCACCTGTCTGTCTCCCTGGTCCCTCCTCCTACGACCCCTCACCTGTCTGTCCCCTGGTCCCTCCTACTACGACCCCTCACCTGTCTGTCTCCCTGGTCCCTTCTCCTACGACCCCTCACCTGTCTGTCCCCCTGGTCCCTCCTCCTACGACCCCTCACCTGTCTGTCCCCCTGGTCCCTCCTCCTACGACCCCTCACCTGTCTGTCCCCCTGGTCCCTCCTAATACAGCTCTTATCCTCCTGGATGTCAGTCCTTCCTCCTCCACAGTATTATGATTTATGTTTATTCATGAGTATTCCATCCTTTCACTTATCCTTTTGTACCTGATATATTGGGGTTGTCATACTTTTGCGGGACTTTCTGGACTCTTCTAGTAATCATAACAATCAAGACTCAAGATTCAAGATTATAGATGTTTTTATTTGCCATATGCAATAACAAGTTCAATGGAATACTCCATATTCCCCCCCGCAAGTATCAATGTTCTAAAGTAATAAAGACCTTAGCTATCAAATAAGGGTCGAAGGTCAAGTTTGGGCTCAGGATTCATGTGCACGTTCAACAACGTCATAAAAAGACATTTTCTGCCACATTTTCAATGATCTGCTGAAGGGAACTTGGATGGCCAGCAGTAGAACTTTAAGGTAATTGTTGGCAGTTCAACACTCGTACTCGTATTTACGTCCACAATTGTCACTAGAAATGTATTTTAAAAGCTGACTATGTCCAGCGTCGCTCATTCACAAATCTGGTTGTGGTGTTTCCCCTAGTTGTGTCATAATTGTTGTGTGGTTTGGTTGTGTGGGCGGCAGGACAGCTCAGTCTGTTGGACTTGGGGCTTGGGAACCGGAGGTCGCCGGTTCAAGTCCCCGGAAAGGAACAAGACCAACGGAATGAGAAGCGGTACTCGGCCACTTCTCCTCCCGGGTTCACTGCCTCAGTGCCCTCGAGCAAGGCACCGGACCCCTCCCCTGCTCCCCTGTATATCCAATAGCTGGTACCCACTGCTCCTCATACTAGGATGGGTTACATGAGAGGAACTCATCTCACTGTGTGGACATGAGACCAAGAAAGAGGAAGTGATTCCGATTAGTAAACCCAATGCGTCTGAGGATCTTAACTCGTCCACACAGCAGAGCAGGAGGCTCACAAGTATACTCGGTCGCACATATATATATAGGGACATTAGAACCAGTTTAAAACATTTTAATACGTTTAAAAATATATGGTTTTAAAACTAGATGTTTTCAAGGATTGGCCTCTGCTGAAGTTCCCTGTGACGTCTGTACCGGGACCCAGCTGAAGGAGACACTGGACATGGAGATGGAGAAGATGTCTGTCCTGAGGTCGACTCTAAAGAAGTGTAAGTGTCTGTTTAGTTTGAGTCATCACAACAACACACTAACTCCTCAGATTGAAAGTCCATCCACACAGCAGGAGGTGACGTCCTACTGGGAATCAACATGATGGTGGACATCATGTATCTTATCAATATATTAATATATTGATGAGATACATGATGGTTGGTATCTTTTACATAATGCATAACCATCACAATGAATCCTTCTTCTGTAAAATACAACATATATTATTACTGTAACAATATTATTTATTAATGATGAGTATTATGAGTGTTATTATTATTAGACAATCATAATCAGGATGCTGTTAATCATACTTGTATGTGTATTTTATATTCAGAACATGATCTAAAATATATCTAATAATATATGTGAATAAACATATTTTATATAATAATATATATCACTATATAATAATGTTTATATTAATCAATAAAATATATAAATATTAATATATTATAATAAATCGATTATGTTATTATTATATATTATAATTATAATGTTATATATTATAATTATAATTATGTATATAATATATAATAATTTATATTTTCATCATACTTTAGGTCCTAGGAAACTAGGCAACCAATTCTTAGAAACACCTCTCCTATCAAAGTCACAATTGTAGTTATCCAAGGTTAATGTTGGCAACTGCTAGCGTTTAATGATGTCCTATCTATAAATCAAGAGAGTACTTTCCAATCAAGTACTTTTTCTTCCTCAGTGGTTATTCACGGCTCCACCCATTTCTAAAGGGTTTATTGAACTGACTCCAAACGGCTCATATCTTGATGACCTCATCAGGAGTATTTCTGTGTAGACTCATCATGTCTTTGGTTCTCTCTCCCATCAGATGAGTGTGAACTCACACTGGACCCAAACACAGCCCACAGAAGACTCTCTCTGTCTGAGGACAACAGGGAGGTGACGAAGGTTAGAGAGGAGGAGTCGTATCCTGATCACCTGGAGAGATTTGACTACTATCCCCAGGTGTTGTGTAGAGAGGGTCTGACTGACCGCTGTTACTGGGAGGTGGAGAGGAAAGGACATGTTGGTATAGGAGTGACATACAGAGGAATCACTAGGAGAGGAGAGGGTGGTGACAGCTGGCTTGGAGAGAACAACAAGTCCTGGAGTCTTCATTGTTCTGATGATCGTTTCTCTGTCTGGTACAACGGTAGTAATACATTCATAGATCTCCCCCCCTCTAACAGAGTAGGAGTGTATGTGGACCGACCTGCTGGCTCTCTCTCCTTCTACAGAGTGTCCCCAGATGGAGGAGGGTCCTCAGACACACTGACACTCATCCACACCTTCCAGTCCACATTCACCCAGGAGGACCTCCTCCCTGGGTTCTTGTTAGGGGGGTATAATGGTTCCTCAGTGTCTCTGTGTCGCTTGTAGCAACACACATTGACACACAGACACACATGCACTCACACACACACACACACAGACACAAATATATACAGTATAAAGACACACACACAAATATAAAGAACTACACACACACACACACACATTTTTTTGCTTTGGATAAAAGCGATATATAAAAGCATCCATTACCACACACACACACACATATATATATATATATATATATATATATATATATATAAATACAAACACACACACACATATATATATAGAAATACACACATAAAAACACATACACATACACACATATATGGAAACACACACACACACACATACACACACTCACACACACACACACACACACACACACACACACACACACACACACACACACACACATATAGAAATACACACACACACATATAGAACCACCCTCTCTATGATATTCTGTGTATATTAACATTCTAAAAAGGCTCTGATATGAGTTTCTAACACGGATCTTGATTGATATTCCGTTCATCAATAATATTGGGATCTGGGAGCTGGGAGCTGATAAATTGATTATTGATTTCCTTGTGCTGGGAGCTGATCAATTGATTATTGATTTCCTTGTGCTGGGAGCTGATGAAGTGAATATTGATTTATTCATGCTATAAACAACTTAGCAGCACACAGCATGTATTTAAGATATGTTCTCTGAACCTGCTCCTCAATGACCCCTAACCCCTACCTACTCCCCAAGGACCTCTGACCCCTACCTGCTCCTTAATGACCCCTAACCCCTACCTGCTCCTTAATGAGCCCTAACCCCTACCTGCTCCTTAATGACCTCTGACCCCTACCTGCTCCTTAATGACCTCTGACCCCTACCTGCTCCTTAATGACCTCTGACCCCTACCTACTCCTTCATTCAAGGTTCAAGATTCAAGATTTGTATTTTCCATATGCAACAAGTAGAATTGAATGCTTACTCCCCATTCCCTCCTGCAGTTTGAATTGATACTACAATTTAACACAATATACTATACTATGTACTATACTTACACTGTACTGTAACAATACTGTACACAATTAAAATGACAATAAAAATGACAATAAAGTCACTGATGGAGTGTGTGTTGAATTATGCAAAAAAGCAAACCAAACACGCAGTAGCAGAGCATGAACTAACATTAGTTCCTAGGCTCAAGAAACAACAAACACTGAGGCATATTGGTGGAACATATACAACTAAACTGTATTCAATCATGACCATATTTTAACAATTGTAATATTACATGAAGTATTGATTTATTGAACTTAACCATAAAATGAATTATGTTATTACCTTTAAATAAGGCAACTTTATTATGTAATTTACACATAAAGAACAACATCAGACACAAAGGTATTGAACTAAAGACCTAATGAAAGATGAATTCAGATAAAGATCAACATCAGACACAAACCTATTGAACTGAAGCCCTAATGAAAGATGAATTAATATAAAGATCAACATCAGACACAAACCTATTGAACTGAAGCCCTAACTAAAGATGTGTTCCTCAGTAAGAGGAAGAGAAAGCAGTTGTCAGTGAGGACTCCAGCCAGCCTTTAGAGCAGGGCTCCATTATTCACCATGTGTTGACCTGAGGACCACATTGATGTGGACTTGGTTCAATCTTTAGAACATAAATGTTGTTCATCAAAGGGAGCTCCGTGTGAGCTGGTGGATTACAACTGTTGGCTTGTGTTGGTTTCTTACTCTAGAAGAGACTTGGGGTGCAGGTGAGGGGCGTGGCCACCGGGGGGCGCTGTGTGGGTGTGTGTGTGTGTGTCAGATAAGAGCAGTAGGCAGAGAGATAGAGAGAGTGTGTGTGTGTGTGTGTGTGTGTGTGTGTGTGTGTGTGTGTGAAATGCTGTACTGTTATTTTG
This sequence comes from Muraenolepis orangiensis, assembly GCA_027704905.1. Classification (NCBI taxonomy): domain Eukaryota; kingdom Metazoa; phylum Chordata; class Actinopteri; order Gadiformes; family Muraenolepididae; genus Muraenolepis; species Muraenolepis orangiensis. Next base: position 31,472 of record JANIIK010000764.1, read on the forward strand.
TGTGTGTATTTTGTGTGTGTGTATGTGTGTGTGTGTGTGTGTGTGTATGTGAAAGAGAGGTAAGAGCAGTACGCAGTAAGAGCAGTACGCATAGAAAGATAGAGTGTGTGTGTGTGTGTGTGTGTGTGTGTGTGTGTGTGTGTGTGTGTGTACATTTATTCATAACATTGTTATTCATTGTGTGTTCCTAAGGATATCAACTGTGTGTGTATGTGAGAGAGAGATAAGAGCAGTAGGCAGTAAGAGCAGCACACAGAGAAAGATAGAGAGAGTGTGTGTGTGTGTGTGTGTGTGTGTGTGTGTGTGTGTGTGTGTGTGTGTGTGTGTGTGTGTGTGTGTGTGTGTGTGTGTGTGAGAGAGATAAGAGCAGTAGGCACACTACTACATTAAAACATGAGTTAACTCAAGGTCAAATAAGCTTTTTTTCAACTCACAAAATTAAGTTATACAAGTTGTTCAATTAATGATCAAATCGTTACAACTTTATACTTTGAGTTAAAGAGACTTAAGATGTTACATTATCTTGTCAAAGCAACTTCAAATTCTACACTATCTTAACTCACAATTTCAAGTAAAGTTAACTTAAAACTGTATTCATACCAACTGCCAATTCAAGTTATGTTAACTCATGTTTTTAAGGCAGCAATTGAACTTACATTTTCAAATTGACTGAACTAGTGTTTTTTGTATCTCTTGAATATTAATGGCAATTTAACCAGTTTCCTTAAACGTCATACTTAGAACTTTAACGATCAGACAAAAGTGTATTTATAGATCAAGTATCTTTATTCTTGAACAAACAAAAATACATAAAAATATATACATACTCTTAAATATACATCAATTCACATTACAAATACACACTAATACAAGTCACTGGTACCCACAGTAGCCAGAACCAGACTTCCATTAAACCACAGATTAACCTAAAACAAGTTGAATATGCCGTCTATTGCGAAGAATTCGGGTGTTCATAGCATCATTTTGAGCTGAATTTCTTTAACTTGTGTGAACATAACTGAAAATACG
>JANIIK010000764.1:40000-47500 GCA_027704905.1 Muraenolepis orangiensis
AGGGCCACTCCTCGGCCCGCTCCCCGGCCCGCTCCTAAGGCCCGCTCCTCGGCCCGCTCCCCGGCCCGCTCCTCAGGCCCGCTCCTCGGCCCGCTCCCCGGCCCGCTCCTCAGGGCCACTCCTCGGCCCGCTGCTCAGGCCCGCTCCTCAGGCCCGCTCCTCAGGCCCGCTCCTCAGGCCCGCTCCTTGGCCCGCTCCTCGGCCCGCTCCTCGGCCCGCTCCTCGGCCCGCTCCTCGGCCCGCTCCCCGGCCCGCTCCTCGGCCCGCTCCTCGGCCCGCTCCCCGGCCCGCTCCTCGGCCCGCTCCCCGGCCCGCTCCTCGGCCCGCTCCTCAGGCCCGCTTTAATGCCTGCTCCTACCTGTGTGTGTGTGTATCCGCTTCCTCAGCCGGCGAACCGGTGAACAAGCTCCCTGGGGATCCAGGGATCCCCCTGCTGAACCCGGGTCCCTCTACTTGACCCGGATCTACTTGACCCGCTCCTCAGGCCCGCTTTTAATGCCTGCTCCTACCTGTGTGTGTGTGTATCCGCTTCCTCAGCCGGCGAACCGGTGAACAAGCTCCCTGGGGATCCAGGGATCCCCCTGCTGAACCCGGGTCCCACTACTTGACCCGGATCCCCCTGCTGAACCCGGGTCCCACTACTTGACCCGGGACTCCCTGCTGGACCCGGATCCCCCTGCCCGCTCCTCAGGCCCGCTCCCCGTCCCGCTCCTCAGGCCCGCTCCTCAGGCCTGCTCCTCTGGCCCGCTCCTCAGGCCCGCTCCTCAGGCCCCCTCCTCAGGCCCGCTCCTCAGGCCCGCTCCTCAGGCCCGCTCCTCAGGCCCGCTCCTTGGCCCGCTCCTCAGGCCGCTCCTCGGCCCGCTCCCCGGCCCGCTCCTCGGCCAGCTCCTCGGCCCGCTCCTCAGGCCTGCTCCTCGGCCCGCTCCTCAGGCCCGCTCCTCGGCCCGCTCCTCAGGCCCGCTCCTCAGGCCCGCTCCTCAGGGCCACTCCTCGGCCCGCTGCTCAGGCCCGCTCCTCAGGCCCGCTCCTCAGGCCCGCTCCTCAAGCCCGCTCCTCGGCCCGCTCCTCAGGCCCGCTCCTCAGGCCCGCTCCTCAGGCCCGCTCCTCAGGGCCACTCCTCGGCCCGCTCCCCGGCCCGCTCCTAAGGCCCGCTCCTCGGCCCGCTCCCCGGCCCGCTCCTCAGGCCCGCTCCTCGGCCCGCTCCCCGGCCCGCTCCTCAGGCCCGCTCCTCGGCCCGCTCCCCGGCCCGCTCCTCAGGGCCACTCCTCGGCCCGCTGCTCAGGCCCGCTCCTCAGGCCCGCTCCTCAGGCCCGCTCCTCAGGCCCGCTCCTTGGCCCGCTCCTCGGCCCGCTCCTCGGCCCGCTCCTCGGCCCGCTCCTCGGCCCGCTCCCCGGCCCGCTCCTCGGCCCGCTCCTCGGCCCGCTCCCCGGCCCGCTCCTCGGCCCGCTCCCCGGCCCGCTCCTCGGCCCGCTCCTCAGGCCCGCTTTAATGCCTGCTCCTACCTGTGTGTGTGTATCCGCTCCTCAGCCGGCGAACCGGTGAACAGCTCCCTGGGATCCAGGATCCCCTGCTGAACCCGGTCCCTCTACTTGACCCGGATCTACTGACCCGCTCCTCAGGCCCGCTTTTAATGCCTGCTCCTACCTGTGTGTGTGTGTATCCGCTTCCTCAGCCGGCGAACCGGTGAACAAGCTCCCTGGGGATCCAGGGATCCCCCTGCTGAACCCGGGTCCCACTACTTGACCCGGATCCCCCTGCTGAACCGGGTCCCACTACTTGACCCGGGACTCCTGCTGGACCCGGATCCCCCTGCCCGCTCCTCAGGCCCGCTCCCCGTCCCGCTCCTCAGGCCCGCTCCTCAGGCCTGCTCCTCTGGCCCGCTCCTCAGGCCCGCTCCTCAGGCCCCCTCCTCAGGCCCGCTCCTCAGGCCCGCTCCTCAGGCCCGCTCCTCAGGCCCGCTCCTTGGCCCGCTCCTCAGGCCGCTCCTCGGCCCGCTCCCCGGCCCGCTCCTCGGCCAGCTCCTCGGCCCGCTCCTCAGGCCTGCTCCTCGGCCCGCTCCTCAGGCCCGCTCCTCGGCCCGCTCCTCAGGCCCGCTCCTCAGGCCCGCTCCTCAGGGCCACTCCTCGGCCCGCTGCTCAGGCCCGCTCCTCAGGCCCGCTCCTCAGGCCCGCTCCTCAGCCCGCTCCTCGGCCCGCTCCTCAGGCCCGCTCCTCAGGCCCGCTCCTCAGGCCCGCTCCTCAGGGCCACTCCTCGGCCCGCTCCCCGGCCCGCTCCTAAGGCCCGCTCCTCGGCCCGCTCCCGGCCCGCTCCTCAGGCCCGCTCCTCGGCCCGCTCCCCGGCCCGCTCCTCAGGCCCGCTCCTCGGCCCGCTCCTCGGCCCGCTCCTCGGCCCGCTCCTCGGCCCGCTCCTCAGGGCCACTCCTCGGCCCGCTGCTCAGGCCCGCTCCTCAGGCCCGCTCCTCAGGCCCGCTCCTCAGGCCCGCTCCTCGGCCCGCTCCTCGGCCCGCTCCTCGGCCCGCTCCTCGGCCCGCTCCTCGGCCCGCTCCCCGGCCCGCTCCTCGGCCCGCTCCCCGGCCCGCTCCTCGGCCCGCTCCTCGGCCCGCTCCTCAGGCCTGCTCATCGGCCCGCTCCTCGGCCCGCTCCTCAGGCCCGCTCCTCAGGCCCGCTCCTCAGGCCCGCTCCTCAGGTCCGCTCCTCAGGCCCGCTCCTCGGCCCGCCCCTTGCCCCGCTCCTCAGGCCCGCTCCTCGGCCCGCTCCTCGGCCCGCTCCTCAGGCCCGCTCCTCAGGCCCACTCCTCGGCCCGCTGCTCGGCCCGCTCCTCAGGCCCGCTCCTCGGCCCGCTCCTCAGGCCCGCTTTTAATGCCTGCTCCTACCTGTGTGTGTGTGTATCCGCTTCCTCAGCCGGCGAACCGGTGAACAAGCTCCACGACCGCGGGTCTGTGGACCAGGGGAGAGAAGGGAAGCCATTAAGGTGAAACAGAGCATTCCGTTGTAGTGACGCCCAGAGACCGCTAGATGGCGCCTTGGAACCCAAACGGCTGCAAGAACCTGACGACAACAAAACAACCTCAAGATCATCTGACCTTTAATGTTCATATCCTTGTAACGGACATGAATCTATTCATTCATAATACTACTTCAAAAAAGTAGCCCGTATGTCCACATTTCATCACAGTCAACTATAGAGAGAGAGAGAGAGAGAGAGAGAGAGAGAGAGAGAGAGAGAGAGAGAGAGAGAGAGAGAGAGAGAGAGAGAGAGAGAGAGAGAGAGAGAGAGAGAGAGAGAGAGAGAGAGAGAATAAGAAAAGCAACTAGAAACATTGTTGGTCTCATGGAAAAACACATGAGTTCTACAATTTTCAGTCTACATTTAAGTGTGTGTGTCCATGGTGAGTAGCAGGTAAAGAGACACAGGGGGGGAGACACAGGGGGGGAGACATAGGGGGGGAGACATAGGGGGGAGACACAGGGGGGGAGACACAGGGGGGGGAGACACAGTGGGGGAGACACAGGGGGGAGACACAAGGGGGGGAGACACAGGGGGGGAGACACAAGGGGGGAGACACAGGGGGGGGAACATGGGGGGGACACCGGGGGGGACGAAGGGAGCACGATAAGAGACACCTCTTTATGGTCCAGGATCACCACCAACAACACATCACAACAGGCCAAGCAGCCATGGCCACTTGAAGAGACTGTATTATTACATGTCTACTTATGGTAACATGGAGTTAGATGACATTACATTCTAATGTGTTGTCCTTTCACAGCACAAGTACAGTACAGAGAAAATAAGTTGCCATCTAACCAGAGTGCACATGTTGCAGTAAAGTGCAGGTAATATGCAATGTAGAGTGGTTAAATAAGATGTAAAAACTGTCTACTAGGTATAAAAACATATAACTTATAGAGTAGGTATTTAGGACATATGTGCAGAATTATAGGTATATATGTATATATATATGTATTAAATTGTATGTATGTATGTATATATATATATATATATATATACATACATACATACAATATAATACAATTTAATACAACTTGATACAATTTGATACAATTTGATACAATTTGATACAATTTAAATCAAATGAATAGATGAGAATGGTATCTGTGTTGTCATCTGTTATATTACAGTTAGGTTGATTTGTTTGTCTTTCTCGGTCCATGCACGACGCATTTCAGTGGTTTTGTGTTAGAAATAAAATGCAAATGTGAAATAGTCTTGTATAAGAGTCTTAACAGAGTTAACACAATGATGGTTATTATCATCATCTCACCTTCTGAAACAACAGATTCACTGAGACATTAACATTTAGGTTTGGAATAATAAGAATGATACCTTTCCATATTCCCTTGGCATTTCATGACCTACTCTAATGGTAGATTCTGGCATTATGGGAGAATAGATGTTGTTTCATTTGACCCTGGACATAACCCTACACTTTCTTCAATGAACATAGTACCTTTTAATCCCAGAAAGACATTTATACAAATATTTTGTGTCAAATTGAATTACATTTAATGTCATGAGCCCTTTCTATTCTATAGAGCACATCAAGGTCACAGAGAGGTCTGGAGATCTCCCACCAGTTCGGTTCGGCCACGCCCTCCTTTTTAAGCTGCGGCCAATCCCCTGTCTCCTCACTGCTGATTGGTTCAATGAAACCACCTGCTGGTTCCCCCACATGAACCCCCAGCTCTCTGACTCTTCACTCACTGCCAGATGGTCGTCTCTGCTCCACAAAACCTTGTTTCCCCGCATTCCAGTTTACAGGACGCTGGTCCATCCTCCTACGACCCCTCACCTGTCTGTCCCCCTGGTCCCTCCTCCTACGAACCCTCACCTGTCTGTCCCCCTGGTCCCTCCTCCTACGACCCCTCACCTGTCTGTCCCCCTGGTCTCTCCTCCTACGACCCCTCGCCTGTCTGTCCCCCTGGTCCCTCCTCCTACAACCCCTCACATGTCTGTTCCCCTGGTCCCTCCTCCTACGACCCCTCACCTGTCTGTCCCCCTGGTCCCTCCTCCTACAACCCCTCACCTGTCTGTCCCCCTGGTCCCTCCTCCTACGACCCCTCACCTGTCTGTCCCCCTGGTCCCTCCTGATACGACCCCTCACCTGTCTGTCCCCTGCTCCCTCCTCCTACGACCCTTCACCTGTCTGTCCCCCTGGTCCCTCCTCCTACGACCCCTCACCTGTCTGTCCCCTGGTCCCTCCTCCTACGACCCCTCACCTGTCTGTCCCCTGGTCCCTCCTCCTACGACCCCTCACCTGTCTGTCCCCCTGGTCCCTTCTCCTACAACCCCCCCACCTGTCTGTCCCCCTGGTCCCTCCTGATACGACCCCTCACCTGTCTGTCCCCCTGGTCCCTCCTCCTATGACCCCTCACCTGTCTGTCCCCATGGTCCCTCCTGATATGACCCCTCACCTGTCTTTCCCCCTGGTCCCTCCTCCTACGACCCCTCACTTGTCTGTCCCCCTGGTCCCTCCTCTTATGACCCCTCACCTGTCTGTCCCCCTTATCCCTCCTCCTACGACCCCTCACCTGTCTGTCCCCCTGGTCCATCTTCCTACGACCCCTTACCTGTCTGTCCCCCATGTCCCTCCTCCTACAACCCCTCACCTGTCTGTCCCCCTGGTCCCTCCTCCTATGACCCCTCACCTGTCAGTCTCCCTGGTCCCTCCTACTACGACCCCTCACCTGTCTGTCCCCCTGGTCCCTCCTCCTACGACCCCTCACCTGTCTGTCCCCCTGGTCCCTCCTCCTACGACCCTCACCTGTCTGTCCCCTGTCCCTCCCTACGACCCTCACCTGTCTGTCCCGCTTATCCCTCCTTCTACGATCCCTCACCTGTCTGTCCCCCTGGTCCCTCCTCCTACGATCCCTCACCTGTCTGTCCCCTGGTCCCTCCTCCTATGACCCCTTACCTGTCTGTCCCCTGGTCCCTCCTCCTACGACCCCTCACCTGTCTGTCCCCCTGGTCCCTCCTCCTACGATCCCTCACCTGTCTGTCCCCCTGGTCCCTCCTCCTACGACCCCTCACCTGTCTGTCCCCCTGGTCCCTCCTCCTACGACCCCTCACCTGTCTGTCCCCCTGGTCCCTCCTCCTACAACCCCTCACCTGTCTGTCCCCCTGGTCCCTCCTCCTACGACCCCTCACCTGTCTGTCCCCCTGGTCCCTCCTCCTACGACCCCTCACATGTCTGTCCCCTGGTCCCTCCTCCTACGACCCCTCACCTTTCGTTCCCCCTGATCCCACCTCTTACGACCCCTCACCTGTCTGTCCCCCTGGTCCCTCCTCCTATGACCCCTCACCTGTCTGTCCCCCTGGTCCCTCCTCCTCCTTTGTCCAGCATTGCTCATTCATAAATCTGGTTGTGGTGTTTCCTCTAGTTGTGTCATAATTGTTGGGTGGTTTGGTTGTGTGGGCGGCAGGACAGCTCAGTCTGTTGGACTTGGGGCTTGGGAACCGGAAGGTCACCGGTTCGAGTCCCCGGAAAGGATCAAGACCAACGGAACGAGAAGCGGTACTCGGCCACTGCTCCTCCCGGGTTCACTGCCTCAGTGCCCTCGAGCAAGGCACCGGACCCCTCCCCTTCTCCCCTGTATATCCAATAGCTGGTACCCACTGCTCCTCATACTAGGATGGGTTACATGAGAGGAACTCATCTCACTGTGTGGACAAGAGACCAATAAAGAGGAAGTGATTCAGATTCAGATTAGTAAACCCAATGCGTCTGAGGATCTTAACTCGTCCACACAGCAGAGCAGGAGGCTCACAAGTTCTCTGGTTTTCTGTCCACTTGGCTCATATTTGAGTAGGAGTGAAGACTCTTCCAGCGGCCTTCCACTTCAGCATAACACTGGAGCACTATTCAGGGACCTGTCTCAGTCAGAACAATCACAAGCTTTAAGACTCACACACAGAGATGGGCTCTGAGGCCGATCCAGTAGATCCACACCACACCAATATACATGTTGAACTAAGTAATAGTACACCTTGTACTCCATGTGTCACAATATACAATGCAATGTTAACATCGCACACAATGGACAAATGTTTAATTCATTTGCAACCTCAAATTACATTCTCACAATTGTCCAAAGAGGAGGAAGCAACATGTGATAGGAATCATAAAAATACACAGCTTGTACATTTATTAATGTCCCTCATTTAGGAGAATCACCACAAACTGTTTAGCAAAACCAATGACTGATAGAAATAAACATGGATTTAAGAAAATAGGAAACATTGTTCTACGATGTATGCAATGATGAATCATATATAGAATAGGCGCTGGGCACATGCACACACACACACACACACACACACACACACACACACTTTGTGTGAGTGAGTATGCGTGTGTGTGTGTGTGTGTGCATGTGCCCAGCGCCTATTCTATATATGATGGTAGAACACCGGTGGTAGAACACCGGTACTACACCTCTGAGCTCCTAGCAGGATTAGCACCACGGAGAGCTCAGACGG
>JANIIK010000764.1:52500-55000 GCA_027704905.1 Muraenolepis orangiensis
TACACAGGACGTTTGAGCTTGTCTTCCCACGAGTGGCTATGGGAAAAGGTCGTTGTTTCACCAATTCTGGCCCAGAGTTTGTGTCGACTGTTGACGGCCAAGGAACATTTTCACAATGGCAACATGATGCTATCGTTTTGGTTATCGGTCCTCTTCTGGGTTTGAGATGAATGGTCAGCCATATCACTTTTGCTTGTGGTTCCACCGGGCAGGTTGTTGTTGTCCAGTACAGACCCATTCCATGTCAAAAAAATGGATGTTGGGAACCACTGCGCATTTTTTTTAAGTAGATCAAATGTGTCTCCCAGGTGGCTGTTCCAGCGTCATGCTAACATCTCTACATATGCCATACATTACATCTGCATATGTAATTTCAACTGGAATTCACTGTTTTGTTTATATCTCACAAATAGTTGACACAGTGGTCCACTATAATAAGGAACAACAGCGATAATAACAGTCATCAAGATATGGTATTTGTGCCGCTTCATTCTCACATGACCTTTGTACTAATGTGCGGCAATCATGTTTTGGCAATTTCCTTTCCCTAAAGTGGTTGTAAAGCTCACAGCTGCTTAACAAATGTGCTTCCACCTGTGGGTGAGCCTGGGACCGCTCTCTGTTTGCTGTGAGGAAGGACTGTTATTCCACCTGTGGGTGAGCCTGGGACCGCTCTCTGTTTGCTGTGAGGAAGGACTGTTATTCCACCTGTGGGTGAGCCTGGGACCGCTCTCTGTTTGCTGTGAGGAAGGACTGTTATTCCACACTGGCCATATGGCCTTTCTGGTGACATTTGTACCAGATCTCCGGGGTGGATCTTCTTTGGCCTTTCCCCCATCTTTATGTTTTCCCTTCAGCTGACAAAAGGAATTCATTACAGTCGTAATTACAATTCACCGTTCTAATGAAACCCAAACACGTCACGGCGCCATCTAAATGGCTGGAGGATTAAATCCTCTTTATTGGTCATATACATGCACACACACTGTGTGTGCATGTGTGCACACAGTGAAATGAGTTTCTCTGCATTTAACCCATCCTAGTATGAGGAGCAGTGGGCAGCTATTTGATATACAGCTGCCCGGGGGGGAAGTGCAGGGGGGTCCGGTACCTTGCTCAAGGGAGCCTCGGCAGTGTCCGGGTGTTTCAGGTTCGAGGACTTGAACCCGGCGACCCTCCGATCCCCGAGCCTAGTCCCGACAGATTAAACTATCCCGCCGCCAGTCAGGAGCTGTGCTGCCGCCATAAACGTCGGAGCACGCAAAAGGCCACGATAAAAGGCCCCAACTGCCAATTTAGCCACGAGTGGGAGCAGAAGGAAGAGGCTTTAGCAGACGTTTGAGTGACAGCAGCTTTCCGAAACAACAAGCAAATGAGCATGCCTGAAACAAACAGCTCCCATCCTGCCCAGAGGCAGAGATCAATACCCACTCTAGACCCACTGGGCTGTGGCGGAGGAGGGGTTGGGCGGGTGGGGGGAAGTCAAACCTCAACTGCACATTTAAACACCACAGACTAACGGGGCCTATCGTCTCACAGAATTGTACCGTTGGGGTGAGCCGTGTCGGGAAACAAAGGACAAATTAAACCGGTCAATTCTCACACCGTCGCTATGGCGATGTACGGGCTGTATGGACCCAGCTTGTTAGCATTGGCGCCACGAACGCACACGTAAAACAGAGACGCAGCAGAAACATAACGTGCCACCCGTGTTGAGTGACAATCTGCTTTTTTTTGCTGATGGTGAAGACGAGACTGAATTTGTGAATGCTGTCAGTCAAACCAAAGGTCTTGAGACCAATCAGTGTGTGATTAAACCCCCTTGATTCTGATTGTTTGTACGGCGTCAACGCGGATTGCAAACTGCCAGGCGGTTGCCGGGGAATCGCTGTCTCGCCCGTTTATTTGCATAGCGCTGTTTTTATTTCAAGTCAAGTTGCGTGTTGTGTCAAAGTGAGTTCATTCCAGTTAGGCCCGTTAGCCTGAAGCCAAACAACACTCACACTTCATGACTAGTCTGCAAAGAGAGCTCAACTCATTCTGTCAGTCAGCCCCCAAAGCATTGTGCCCCATACTGGTGGTGCTGGTAACTTCCTACAGTGACTCATACAGCTGACAGCTGTATGATGACTGAGAAATATCTTTATACAGAGTGTCAATATAGATGTGAGATGCTTGGATATGATTATATAGCTATAGAACCACTGTATGTGTGTGTGTGTGTATGGGTGTGTTTACAAAAAAATATATGCAGTAGCAATTAATGCAAATAACGGCTCGCTAATTTAATCGGTAAAATAACCGTCTAATTCCAAAAATTGCTATAATCAGAGTGAATGATACATACAAACGCATAGTGCATAATTAATTACACAACAAATGATGCCTAAAGGTCAACAAACACTTTCAGAATGAAGACGATGTCCATACTGTCGTTAAGTCAGACAAACCGGAGCTCTGAAATGACCAACTGACTTTCCCACCTGGAATTCCGAGTCGG
>JANIIK010000764.1:60000-82500 GCA_027704905.1 Muraenolepis orangiensis
ATCATATGTTGTCCCTTCTATCACTCTCTGTTTCTTTGACCTTGTGACCCCCCTATGTAATTCTCCCTATCACCCTTTTGTCCTATTGTCCTGAGGGGTTCTTATCCTTATCCTTATCCTCATCCTGCTTGACCAACTGTAATGTTTATCTCACAGCGGGGGACAGTGGCTATTACAGTCTACAGCTGTTGAGGGGGGGTTGGCATACAACTATTGAGCTGGATCAAAGGCTTGGCCGCTCCTGGTCCAACACCTCTGGCTTCCTCTGCCTGCACGAGAGTTCCTCCGTTCCCGTGCTGGAGATGGGGCTGGTGGAGCCAGGTGGTCAAGACTTGCATCATTGGGGTGAAGGACAGTATCTTAGGGGCAGTCCTAAGGAGGGATAAATACTGAGTGTTGCCAGCATTGCGGCGGACTTCCCTATCCTCACCTCATAGGATTCGGGGCTCCCGACAAAGCTTTGTCTGTCTGTTGTCTGTCTGTTGTCTGACTGTCTGTCTATATGTCTGTTTTGCTACTTGACTACTTGACTACTTGACCACTTGACTACTTGTCTACTTGTCTATTTGGATATGTTCATTGTGTTTCTGCTTGCTTGATAAATCCTCAAACTTAATTGAGTTCATGCGTGACAGTTCTTATTGATTGATAATTTGCCTTCTTATTCACGTAAATTTCCACCACAGTTTGGTGTCAGAAGTGGGATCGTCACTCTCATCGCGGTTGGATCCCGGACGCAAACCGCGGCTGGCTGATCACCCCTTCGGGCTTCACAAGGAAGGGTTGACTGTTTGGTCCGTGGAGCCGCCGGGTGAGGTCGACGATCTTTTGGTTACGGTGAGAATCTGCGTGAATACTTAATGGCCAGCCGTTAGAGGTGAATTGCATACATCATTTGGAGCTTTTTAACCAAGGTTTTGTAGAAACCTGGATTAGTGCAGACGTGTGTTAATATTTCGTGAGTGCCGGCTGCCCAGGGACAGCCAGGTTGTCCAGGGACAATCGGAGTGTCCAGGGACACTCCATGAATGCGTATGAGTGTTAGAGGTACCTGATGAGTGTGTGAGTGAAAGTCACAGGCCGAGTGTCCAGGGGCACTGGATGAATGTATGTCCAGGGACAGACTGAAAGAGGGTACAGACTGAAAGAGAGTGACTGGTGTCCGTATTCCAGGGAGTACGTTGACATTTAAAGGGCACTACACATCCGTATTCCAGGGAGTACGTTTATGGAAGTCGTATATACGCCGTATAAGCCTTTAATGTGTGCAATGTACACCTGGCGGTGGATAAAATAGTATAACTTCTAAGAGCTGTCACTGAGGTAAATGAACACGATTTAAATAATTAAATTAAATTAGAGGTCTGAAAGATATTGGGGAAAAATAATTATTTGTTAAAATGATTAGAAGATTAATTTTGCAGGGCGCAACACGGTGATCTCTCTCTCTCTCTCTCTCACTCTCTCTCTCTCACTCTCTCTCTCTCTCTCTCTCTCTCTCTCTCTCTCTCTCTCTCTCTCTCTCTCTCTCTCTCTCTCTCTCTCTCTCTCACACCTCTCACCTCTCTCACACCTCTCTCTCTCTCACACCTCTCTCTCTCTCTCTCTCTCTCTCTTTCTACAACTTTATTTTGTTTAGGAAATACAACATTGAATTACAGCATTTTATTTTGTTGATTATAACATAGAACTGAAGTTCATAAACCTATTATAAAAACAATTTATTCTAAATAGTGATAATAATAAAATAAATATGGGTTCACAGGGATCCAGGGAGGATGGCAAGGCAGAGGTTGCATCAAGTGCTAATTGCATATACATGCAAAATAATTTTGGGAAGAAGGTAATACGCTCTGTACTAGAATGGAGTGCCTTGGGGTGGCCCATAGGGAGTCTGAGTGTGAATCAGTTAGCTCAGTTAAAGGTCAGAATGCGGAGGAAGGAAGAAAGCACCAGAGGGTTTTGGAAAGGTAAAAGATATGTTGCGGATTGGGAGATGTATGGAACATGGGCTGCAGAGGCTGAACGGAGGGTCAGGAGGGAGCAGGGACGTAATAATTGTTCTTTGGAGTCTACCACTCAGGTTAAGGTGGACCTGGACCTGGACTGCCCTCCCCCAGTGGCCCCACATGTGGCCCAACCCCCACCGGCTGTGGGCCAGCCACCACCAGCTGGTGCTCCACCGCTAACAGCCAACCTATATCCAGACCTGGTGACACCGCCACCGCAATACGTCACCATTGAAGTGGGTCAGCGTTCAACCAAAGCATCCCCGCAAACGAGAACCAGGGCCCAGGCAAAAATGGCTGTTGAGACCCGGAGAGCAGCGAAGGCAGCACTGCTCCAGAAACAAAGGGTTAGAGTCAGTGATGACTCCTCCGATGACGAAGAGGAAGGAGAGGGCTCCGTGGGGGTGACCTGTCCCCTGGTCGAGGTGTCCGGCCATGATGGCCCCGCCATGGTGTTTCGCCCCTGGACGGGCAAAGAGATGTCGGAGGTGGCATCTTCCATCAGCATGCCATGGACAGCTGGGGGCGATAAGATGGCTAACCAACTGTTGTCGGTGATCCAGGAGGTGAGGCCCACCATGAACGAGCTACGCAGACTCCTCACGAAGCTCCTGGGCCACAACGCCATCAAAGTCACCACAGCGTTCCCCCAGCAAGATTATCGCCTGTTGAACCTGACTTACGGGCACGGAGACAATCACCTGTATACCGATGCAGTCACCGCCATCTTGGGCAGGATACGGGAGACATGGCCCGTGATCACCAACATCAACAAGGTAACTGACTGTCAGCAAGGTGATGGCGAGAGCTGTCACACCTACCTAGCTCGTCTGACAGCTATTTACAATGAACATTCAGGCATTCCGCAACCCCCCAATGCCGGTAATGAGATGACCGGGTGGGAAAGCAACCTGAAGAACTATTACATGAGTGGGCTTGCACCGACAACAGCAGCATGGGTCAAAAACAGACTGATCGGATGGAGGAGGGCTCGCTTGTCTGAAATTGAAAATTATGCCTCCCATTACGAAGGTATGGTCAAAGTGGAGGAAAAAGAAATAAGTGAAAGAAGACAGGCCACGCTCGAGCACGCTGCACTCACCATGTACCGAGGCGAGGCTGAAAGAAAGAAGCAAGACAGCTGGAGAGGTGACGAGCGACAGCACCCGGGCAGAAAGAAGAACCTCAGAGGCGGTTACACTGGCTCCGGCACAAACGGCAGCTTCAGGTGTTATTGCTGCGATAGGGAAGGACACATTGCAAGAGATTGCCCAGAAAGATGGGGCAACCAGTGGAAGGGCCACAGGGATGACCATGATTCTGGACGCAACCAGCACAGAGAGTCCAGCTGACTGGTGGGGGAGGAGCAGGAAGGCGACGGGTCCACCAGAGCTGAGGTCAACAAACAGGGAAGTGACACACGTAGACATGCAGCAACACACACACATGAGGGAAGCCATGGGCATTAGAAGCACGACACACACCACAAACAGGCACATACGTACTGTATATCAAGAACATATTGATCCAAAGGATGTTGCCTTTTCTATAATTGATTAATATTACAATTTGCAATGGTATTTAATTTGGGAAAATACAACTTGTCAATAACCTGACCCAAACCCTGACTCCAACCACTAACCCTAAAAAAGAGCAATGTTGATATCAATCATGTTAATGAGGTTAATATGTTAATGTTGAAAGATCCGTATGATACTGAGGGGATTGCTAATTTTGTACATGTTGAATGTTAGAGTACAAGTAGAATTCGTCCGTATTGCACATGAGCTGATATACAACCAAAGAGTATATTAAAATAACAGCTATATAAAATGGTAATGTTACTTGCATTGGAGTCAATGCTGTGTTGCTGTTGACAAAGTGATTAAACCTTAAATAGTTCAAATTGACCGGAACCTTTTATGAAACTTAAATTAAAAACCTACTAACCTAATATGATTGCTTTGAATAGGACAGCGCCAATCAGAATGTTAAGTAAGACTGTTTATTTCTAAAATATGTAAACAAAGGTGTGACATTTTACTTAGGAAAAAGAAAAGAAAAGTGGAGGCCAGGATAAACCAATACAATTATTTCACTGAGAACACCCTTTAACTAATCTGGATTCATGTTATCAGGTTCTATAAGAACTGTTTTAATAATGTTATGATAAAACTTTAAGGTTTGCTATTTTAAGATAAAATTTCGCACAATTGGGAAAAGTTTTTTATAATTTCATTTCTTAATACTTGGTCAGTGCGTGCTAGCAGACATTTAGGAGGTAATCACTTAAGGTGCTCGTCTAACTGGGACAGGGGGAACCAAGCGGTCCCTGCTTATCAGTTGTCAAGTGAAGATTCCCTTCCCCCGTCCTTTCCTCCCCTTGCAGTGATCTCTAGCTTCTCCTTGGTGTCTGGCGAGAGGCAGGCTGACTGGTTTCTTTATGCACAAGATAAAGCTCCTCTTGTGTTTTCTTCAAGGGATAACTCACAAAATATGAGCACATGTTTTGTTTGTTTTGTATTATTTTTGGTTTGTTTTTGTTTTTGTCATTCCTAGATTCGACATCTCAGCAGAAAAACTGAGGTCAAGCGGTAGCCGTTGTCAGTTACATAGACAATTCTATCATCACAAACTTGGAGGTAGTATCAACTCAACACATGTTGTAATGATGTCCCATTCATGGTTTATACGGGTGCGAGATAAAGGAGGGGGTGTGAATGGCCCTAGACAGGAGGCTTTGCCTCCCAGCATGGTAGTTTCCGTATTATGATAAGTTGACACATGGGAAGGACCATGTGTCAAGAGGAGGGAGGAAGACTGCCCTACACCAATATATTCAAAGGACGTCTCAAATTACTCACAAATTTTTCTCACACACATTTTTGGAGTAATAATGATTACCATAAAGAAGGTCAAAGTGTAATGAATACTGTGTAAGGAACAACTTTTTTCATCACAAACTGATTGTGGTTTTCTTGAACGCTTTGCTATTTCCTAGGCCACTGGCAGCTGTAAAAAGTGAATTTCATGTGAGGAATCAAGATGATGTGTCTAAAGGAAATGATAGAGTAGACATTAAGACAGGAAATGCATAGTACTAACGTGCACACTCCACTGGAAGTACCTCCTCTCTCCCTACAGGAGGTCCAACAATAGGCGGATGCTAATGAGAAGAACCACTGAACAAAGGGTGGTTCTACCGAAAGGGAGGGGGTGTGGTTTGGACCATTCCAAATCCTCATTACTCATGCGGCAGTGAAGGTGGAGGGACGAGCCACGTGGGTTCACGAGTACCACAGCAAATGTTCACCATCACCAGCAGGAGACCACAGGCCTCTAAGCCAGGAAGAGAAGTAGCTGACAATACACTAGATGATGAATATGGCTCTAACTTTATACACGGTACACATACATATTGGAACTGTGCTAACCATTCTTATTGTAGGTCCTATCCTAGGGTGGGAGACAAAAACCTCCCTAGAACAGACGACCTGACTTACGAGAGCACGTCGCCCTAACACACATAACATATATCATCCTGATCCACACGTACGCCGCCAATATGTGGTGGAGAAATGCTAATAATACGAGATCAACTGATAAATTGAATTGTAATGTCTGTTCCACAATGCCAACGTCATCTCATGCACCCCAATCATGTCTAGGAAGATGACTCACAGTGTGGCCGGGTGTCTAATGATGATGGGGACAGCGTTACCGAGTAATGATTTTGCAAAGTTTGACCCGACGATATCGCTAAATAACAGAGACTCCGACTGCACAAATTTAACCGTACATGTGGCCCCACAGGAGGCGCATCCTAGTTCCCTCGTGACGGTAACAATAGATCCAGAGATGACCTTTGACATGTGTGTAGTAGCAGTTGGGTTCCAACCGCTTGGAGATATACACGTGGATAAATACAACGATGCGGATGGCAAGGAGATAGACCAAGCAATGCAGAACCTGACAGCCCTTCGCGACGCCATGAGCGAGGACAATATCACTGCAGACGATGACTGGCTACGGGGCATGCTTTCGTCCTGGAAACACTGGCTAGTAATGATAGGTATTTGGGTAGGGGGACTCTTGGTGTTACTTTGCATATGTTCAATGTGTGGGATTCCCTGCATGCGGAATCTGGTAGATAAGGCCATAAACAAAAGGGAGGCACACGTCCTCATGAAGTGGAATGCTGATAGCGACGACTGGACTCCACCATTCGTGGACGTTAACTTGGCACATCTGAATGAATAGGGATCCTGAACCTTTCCCCTAATCTATGATCATTGAGGAGGGACGGTGGGGGGAAGTTCCCCCTAAGGTCCCAAGTCGCAGAACCGTGATCATGAAGGTGGGGTAAGAGGAGGCATTGCTATTCACTAAGATGGGGACCTCACTGGTGTGTGCCAAACTGAATCCCCTACCACATATGAAATGTGTTTAATGGATTGAATATGTGTTCTGTTTTTTTTCCTTCCCCTAAATGGATGGGATGAACTTTATTTGTAACTAATTATTTTACTGTGATGCACAGTTGATGCCTGGCTATGCAAATGTATTAAATTGTTATGAATCATTCAAATCATCAATGAAGGTTTTTCCATTTAAGATTGTTGTGATAATTATGATGATAATAATCAAAAGGGAGGAAATGTAATGGAAAAATCATATGTTGTCCCTTCTATCACTCTCTGTTTCTTTGACCTTGTGACCCCCCTATGTAATTCTCCCTATCACCCTTTTGTCCTATTGTCCTGAGGGGTTCTTATCCTTATCCTTATCCTCATCCTGCTTGACCAACTGTAATGTTTATCTCACAGCGGGGGACAGTGGCTATTACAGTCTACAGCTGTTGAGGGGGGGTTGGCATACAACTATTGAGCTGGATCAAAGGCTTGGCCGCTCCTGGTCCAACACCTCTGGCTTCCTCTGCCTGCACGAGAGTTCCTCCGTTCCCGTGCTGGAGATGGGGCTGGTGGAGCCAGGTGGTCAAGACTTGCATCATTGGGGTGAAGGACAGTATCTTAGGGGCAGTCCTAAGGAGGGATAAATACTGAGTGTTGCCAGCATTGCGGCGGACTTCCCTATCCTCACCTCATAGGATTCGGGGCTCCCGACAAAGCTTTGTCTGTCTGTTGTCTGTCTGTTGTCTGACTGTCTGTCTATATGTCTGTTTTGCTACTTGACTACTTGACTACTTGACCACTTGACTACTTGTCTACTTGTCTATTTGGATATGTTCATTGTGTTTCTGCTTGCTTGATAAATCCTCAAACTTAATTGAGTTCATGCGTGACAGTTCTTATTGATTGATAATTTGCCTTCTTATTCACGTAAATTTCCACCACAGTATACACAGGGAAAGAAGCCCACTTTGGCCCTGTGTGTGTGTGTGTGTGTGTGTGTGCGTGCGTGCGTGCGTGTGTGCGTGCGTGCGTGCGTGTGTGTATGTGTGTGTGTGTGTGTGTTTGCGTGCGTGCGTGCGTGCGTACGTGTGTGTGTCTGTGCCTCTGTGTGTGTGTGTGTGTGTTTATCTTGTGTGTTAAGTTGCCTCTTATGGGTCCACCTGTGTGTTTGTATGCACACACATCAGTATATTTGTGCGTTTTCCACAAAGCTCTTCGTTGACCACTTATTGACGAAGACCAAATAAACAAGCCCTTTATTTGATTAGTGTTTCACTATCGGCAGGCGGTCACCCTGTGATCAATGGCATCTTTCCCGCCATAATAACTCTCAAGCAAGGAACCCAGCAAGGCACTTACTTTAGTTTCCCCCCTGCAATCCCACCCTTCGCTACAGTAAAATACTATTTATATATTACAGAATCGCACGTGTTTTCTCAGAGACGGAGCATTCCTGTGAATAAATTAGTATAGGGTAGGTCTAGCTAATTATCACCTTCACCTGACCTCAGATCAGCTCACAGCGTAGGTGAGAGGCGGAGGGGGGAGAGAGTACCTTACACGGTGTTATGATGTAGTGTTCTCAGACGGCTTTATTTCATCTCAAGGTGAGCAAGCCGTTAGCGTGTGGAGACCAGGCCTTTAATGAGAGATGAATGTATGATCAGATCAAGGCCAGAGCCGTTAGCGTATGGAGACCAGGCCTTTAATGAGAGATTAATGTATGATCAGATCAAGGCCAGAGCCGTTAGCGTATGGAGACCAGGCCTTTAATGAGAGATGAATGTAGGATCAGATCAAGGCCAGAGCCGTTAGCGTGTGGAGACCAGGCCTTTAATGAGAGATGAATGTAGGATCAGAGACGCCCCGTTTGCCGGCTCTTGGATTTCTGGATTCTCTTCAATGACACCAAGTAGCGTTTGTAATAGTCATCAAGGAGGCAGCTTATTGAGATGATGAATCCCCTCTTAGATCATCAGCTCAATGGTCAGTGGTGGTTGGACTATTGGAAAGTCTTTAGTGATTTCCTACTTGGGAAGATATCAGGCAATCCCACTTGGGGTCACCTGATATGCATACGGTGTGGCGGGGGGTCGCTGTAGATATTTGATGACATGTTTGTTTTTACTTTTTTAGCATAGAGTGCTCTTTTATAGCCAAAGCCATGATGTACCAACTCATCTTGGATCCAGCATTCAATGCAGAATTTGGACAATGCTACAGCCCAACTTGTGGGGTGAGACTGCACAGCGCACGGGCCGCACACCAAGAAGTGTGAGGGCCAGTGTTTCCTGTCTTATTACTAAGTACATTCATTTAAAGATGAACTCATTTGCGAGCGCTGGAGGTGAAGATTGAGGTTTCAGAAGACGATTTAACCGTGGCCTTTTCCTACTAACTACACAGGACGTTTGAGCTTGTCTTCCCACTAGTGGCTATGGGAAAAGGTCGTTGTTTCACCAATTCTGGCCCAGAGTTTGGGTCGACTGTTGACGGCCAAGGAACATTTTCACAATTCAGATTCAGATTCAGATTCAGAAAACTTTATTAATCCCGAGGGAAATTAAGGTGCAACAGTTTGACACAGGGGGAATAAATGCACACACAAGAATACTAAAACCTAAGCTAAAAAACAAAACAACAACTAACTAAAATAAAAACTATTATAAACAAAAATAGTTAAAATAATTCTAAATGAAGTCTAAATGTATTGATAAGTGAAGATAATTACAGTATTATAACAGTAGTACGTAGGTATATACAATACACAACAATACGTATAGTGCAAATTGGCAGTAATAATATATTAATAAATAATTCGACTGAAAAGTGACATGTGAAAAAGTGAAAAAGTGAAAAGTGAATTCGGAATTGAAATAGAATTTGCAGTGCAAAGTACAATGAGATGATTACAGTGCGTTGACCAAAAATAAAATAAAAATAAAAATAAAAATAAGTACGTTGGCCTCAGGTCACTGAGTCACCACTGTCCCTCTCACGACCCGAGGTAGAGGAATTATAGAGTCTAATAGCCACAGGAAGAAAGGACTTCCTATGGCGTTCTGTGGTGCACCTGGGTGGAATGAGTCTGTTGCTAAAGGTGCTTCTATATGAGGTCAGCACCTGATGGAGAGGGTGAGAGTTGTTGTCAAGGATACTACGCAGCTTGCGCAGCATCCTTCTCTCAGACACCACCAACAAGGAGTCCAGCTGGACCCCCAGGACAGCGCCAGCCTTCCTGACAATCCTGCTGATCTTGTTGGCGTCTGCTGATCTCAACCTGCTTCCCCAGCACACGACTCCGGAGAAGATGGCACTGGCTACCACCGACTGGTAGAACACATTCAGCATCTTGTTGCAAACGTTGAAGGACCGGAGCCTCCGCAGGAAGTAAAGACGGCTCTGGCCCTTCTTGTAGACCGCCTCAGAGTTCTTGGCCCAGACCAGTTTGTTGTCCAGATGAACTCCCAGGTATTTATATTCCTGGACAGCTTCAGCGGACACACCCTTGATGGAAATGGGTGTGGGTGTGGATTTCCTCCTGCGGAAGTCCACCACCATCTCCTTCGTCTTGTCAGTGTTGAGCTGCATATGGTTCAGCTCACACCACTCAACGAAGGAGTCCACGACGCCCCTGTACTCCTCATCGTTTCCCTCGCTGACACAACCAACAACTGCAGAGTCGTCCGAGAACTTCTGCAGATGGCAGGACTCTGAGTTGTATTGGAAGTCTGAGGTGTACAGGGTGAACAGGAATGGGGAAAGAACAGTTCCCTGTGGAGCACCAGTGCTGCTGACCACAGTGTCAGACACACAGTCCTGCAGTCTGACAAACTGTGGACGACCCGTCAAATAGTCAGTAATCCAGGACACCAGGGAAGAGTCCACCTTCATCGCCGTCAGCTTACTTCCCAGCAGGGCAGGCCGGATGGTGTTGAACGCACTGGAGAAGTCGAAAAACATGATTCTCACAGTGCTCCCGGGTCTGTCCAAGTGGGCGTAGGCACGATGGAGCAGGAAGATGATGGCGTCCTCCACTCCCAGTTTCGGCTGGTAGGCAAACTGAAGAGGGTCCAGTGATGATCTGACCAGGGGCCGAAGAAGCGTCAGGACCAGCCTCTCAAAGGATTTCGCCACGTGGGACGTCAGCGCCACCGGTCTGTAGTCGTTTGAGGTGCTGGGACGTGCCTTCTTCGGAACCGGCACCAGGCAGGATGTCTTCCACAGCACAGGGACCCTCTCCAGTCTCATGCTCAGGTTGAAGATGTACTGCAGGACTCCACTCAGCTGGGCAGCACATGTTTTGAGGACCCTCGGGCTGACGCCGTCAGGACCTGCAGCCTTGTCTGGATGGAGCCTGCACAGCACTTTCCTCACCTGCTCAGCTGTGAAGGTATGTGAGCCGTGTGTGGGGGCTGGAAGAGTCACTGATGTGTTGATGGGGGAGGGGTGAGGTAGTGGTAGAGGGGGAGAGAGAACAGGTATGTTGATGCTGGAGAGGGACGGTGGGGGAGGGGGGACAGCAGGGCTGGGGGGCTGGAGGGGAATGGTTGTAGAGGGGCTGGGGGAGGGGGGGTAGACCGGAGCCCACTCATTGAATCTATTGAAAAACAAATTCAACTCGTTGGCCCGATCAGGACCCCCCCCTATTGTCTGGCTACCAGGTTGTTTGTAGCCAGTGATGCTCCTCATGCCACTCCACACATCCTTCAGGTTGTTCTGCTGAAGTTTGTGCTCCAGCTTCCTCCTATAGTTGTCTTTGCCCTGCTGGATCCTCTCCCTCAGCTCCCTCTGAACCCGCCTCATCTGCTCCCTATCCCCACCTCTGAAGGCCCTCTTCTTCTCATTGAGCAGGACCTTGATGTCTCGGGTGACCCATGGCTTGTTGTTGGGGAAACAGCGTACAGTCTCTGTGGGAACAACACTGTCCACACAGAAGTTGATGTACCCTGTTATACAATCCGTGAGATCATCAAGGTCCTCTCCATGCAAATCACAGAGGAAATCCCAGTCTGTTGACTCAAAGCAGCCCCGCAAGTCCTCATCGGCCTCCTGTGACCATCTCCTCACAGTCCTTGTGGTCACAGGCAGCCGCTGTACTAGAGGCCTATACAGGGGCTGCAGGTGGATGAGGTTGTGGTCTGACCTTCCAAGAGGAGGAAGGGCAGTGGCGCTGTATGCCTCCTTAACATTGGCATACAGCAGGTCCAGTGTCTTATTTTCCCTGGTGGGACAGTCCACAAACTGCTTGAAGGTGGGCAGTGTTGCAGCCAGAGACACGTGGTTAAAGTCCCCAGATATCGCGATGAATGCTTCAGGGTGCTGTGTCTGAAGTCTCGCGACGGCGGAATGGATGACGTCACACGCGAGCGCAGCGTTTGCAGACGGTGGAATGTAAACAATAACAAGAAGCACATGGGAGAACTCTCGCGGCAGATAGTATGGCCGCAGACTCACGGCCAGCAGTTCAATGTCCGGGCTACACACACGTTCCTTCACAGTAACATGTCCAGGGTTACACCACTTGTTGTTAACGAGAATAGCAAGTCCCCCACCTTTCCTCTTGCCACTCTCGCGGTGCGTCCTGTCCGCCCGGACGGTTAGAAAGCCGTCCACGGTAACATTAGAGTCCGGGGTGTCCTCGTTGAGCCACGTCTCCGTGAAACAAAGCACGCTGCTCTCCCGGTACACCCGCTGGGTCATCACCAGGCCCGCTAGCTCGTCCATCTTATTCGCTAGCGACCTCACGTTCCCCATGGTGATGGAAGGGAGATATGGTTTATATCTCCGCTTCCTCTCCCGCTGTCTCTCCTGCTGTTTACGTCCAGCCTTGCATCCCCTGTACGTCCTCCTCAGCTCCCTGGGGAGGTCGGGGATGTCGGGCCTCTCCCGTAGCAGCGAGGTCTGTTGTAGCGACAACAGTTGACTCCGCGCGTAGACAATGGCTCCGCCGTAATGTTGAGCCACGACGGAGACGCGGTTCAGTAACAGTGTCCCCAGAATGAGAAACACGGCAAAAACTTCCCTAAACATAGCTGGCTGAGGGTTGCACAGCTACTTAACAAAAAACTATAATAAAAACAACAATAATATAAGAATAAATAACTAAAAAGTAAGAGGGGAGGGGGAGCAACTGTTGCTGGCTGCCGCTCGTAGCAGCGCCGGAAGTGAGAGGGACATGGCAACATGATGCTATCGTTTTGGTTATCGGTCCTCTTCTGGGTTTGAGATGAATGGTCAGCCATATCACTTTTGCTTGTGGTTCCACCGGGCAGGTTGTTGTTGTCCAGTACAGACCCATTCCATGAAAAAAAAATGGACGTTGGGAACCACTGCGCATTTTTTTTAAGTAGATCAAATGTGTCTCCCAGGTGGCTGTTCCAGCGTCATGCTAACATCTCTACATATGCCATACATTACATCTGCATATGCAATTTCAACTAGAATTCACTGTTTTGTTTATATCTCACAAAGAGTTGACACAGTCGTCCACTATAATAAGGAACAACAGCGATAATAACAGTCATCAAGATATGGTATTTGTGCCGCTTCATTCTCACATGACCTTTGTACTAATGTGCGGCAATCATGTTTTGGCAATTTCCTTTCCCTAAAGTGGTTGTAAAGCTCACAGCTGCTTAACAAATGTGCTTCCACCTGTGGGTGAGCCTGGGACCGCTCTCTGTTTGCTGTGAGGAAGGACTGTTATTCCACCTGTGGGTGAGCCTGGGACCGCTCTCTGTTTGCTGTGAGGAAGGACTGTTATTCCACCTGTGGGTGAGCCTGGGACCGCTCTCTGTTTGCTGTGAGGAAGGACTGTTATTCCACCTGTGGGTGAGCCTGGGACCGCTCTCTGTTTGCTGTGAGGAAGGACTGTTATTCCACCTGTGGGTGAGCCTGGGACCGCTCTCTGTTTGCTGTGAGGAAGGTGTCACGACTGTGTGTGGTGAGGTTGGACCCAGAACGCAGGCGGAGACCAGGAAAGGAAGAACAGGGGTTTATTAATGGCACAAAACACAATAGAAGGCGATTCCCCAGGACCGACGAGGGAGCTGGGACCGGGAGATCGAGGTGCGTCAAGCCGACAGGTAGGAGACGTAGGGATCGTTGGGGACAGGCGATGGTCAGGTTACCGGGAGGTCGAGGTGCGTCAAGCCGACAGGTAGGAGACGTAGGGATCGTTGGGGACAGGCGATGGTCAGGTTACCGGGAGGTCGAGGTGCGTCGTACCGACAGGTAGATGACGGGCGGAACTCCGGGACCGACGAGGGTGGCTGGAACAGCAGACGGGCGGACTATCTCTCCGATAGTCCGTAGCGGGGTGATCAGGACCAGGGATGAATGTCACCTGGGGACTGGTAGCGTACCGGTTTACACGTAGTACGAACGAGCGACGTCTCTCACTGACGCCGCTGTATAAATAGCCCCCAGGTGAGATCAATGGTAATTAGCCACGGTAATGGTTGGCAGGTGCGTGTGTGTGCGCCTCTAGCGCACGCGGCCTGGCAACGCCCCCTGTCAACCACCGTAACCGTGACAGAAGGACTGTTATTCCACACTGGCCATATGGCCTTTCTGGTGACATTAGGACCAGATCTCCGGGGTGGATCTTCTTTGCCCTTTCCCCCATCTTTATGTTTTCCCTTCAGCTGACAAAAGCAATTCATTACAGTCGTAATTACAATTCACCGTTCTAATGAAACCCAAACACGTCACGGCGCCATCTAAATGGCTCCATCCAAATCTGGAGGATTAAATCCTCTTTATTGGTCATACACATGCGCACACACTGTGTGTGCATGTGCGCACACAATGAAATGAGTTTCTCTGCATTTAACCCATCCTAGTATGAGGAGCAGTGGGCAGCTATTTGATATACAGCTGCCCGGGGGGGAAGTGCAGGGGGGTCCGGTACCTTGCTCAAGGGAACCTCGGCAGTGTCCAGGTGTTTCAGGTTCGAGGACTTGAACCCGGCGACCCTCCGATCCCCGAGCCTAGTCCCGACAGATTAAACTATCCCGCCGCCAGACCGGAGCTGTGCTGCCGCCGTAAACGTCGGAGCACGCAAAACGCCACGATAAAAGACCACAACTGCCAATTTAGCCACGAGTGGGAGCAGAAGGAAGAGGCTTTAGCAGACGTTTGAGTGACAGCAGCTTTCCGAAACAACAAGCAAATGAGCATGCCTGAAACAAACAGCTCCCATCCTGCCCAGAGGCAGAGATCAATACCCACTCTAGACCCACTGGGCTGTGGCGGAGGAGGGGTTGGGCGGGTGGGGGGGAAGTCAAACCTGAACTGCACATTTAAACAAGCACCACAGACTAACGGGGCCTGTCGTCTCACAGAATTGTACCGTTGGGGTGAGCCGTGTCGGGAAACAAAGGACAAATTAAACCGGTCAATTCTCACACCGTCGCTATGGCGATGTATGGGCTGTATCGACCCAGCTTGTTAGCATTGGCGCCACGAACGCACACGTAAAACAGAGACGCAGCAGAAACATAACGTGCCACCCATGTTGAGTGACAATCTGCTTTTTTTTGCTGATCGTGAAGACGAGACTGAATTTGTGAATGCTGTCAGTCAAACAAAAGGTCTTGAGACCAATCAGTGTTTGATTAAACCCCTTGATTCTGATTGTTTGTACGGCGTCAACGCGGATTGCAAACTGCCAGGCGGTTGCCTGGCCGGCTTTATTTCAAGTCAAGTTGCGTGTTGTGTCAAAGTGAGTTCATTCCAGTTAGGCCCGTTAGCATAGCCTGAAGCCAAAAAACAC
The DNA here is from genome assembly GCA_027704905.1 of Muraenolepis orangiensis. Taxonomy (NCBI): domain Eukaryota; kingdom Metazoa; phylum Chordata; class Actinopteri; order Gadiformes; family Muraenolepididae; genus Muraenolepis; species Muraenolepis orangiensis. The sequence continues at coordinate 75,201 of JANIIK010000764.1, forward strand.
TCACACTTCGATGACTAGTTTGCAAAGATAGCAAAACTAATTATGTCAGTCAGCCCCCAAAGCATTCTGCCCCCATACTGGTGGTGCTGGTAACTTTCTACAGTGACTCATACAGCTGACAGCTGGATGAGGATTGAGAAATATCTTTAAACAGAGTGTCAATATAGATGAGAGATGCTTGGATATGATTATATCCCCTTTAACAGTGTATAGAAAAAATATAGAAAATATAGAAAAAAGCCTTTTAATGGGATTTAGGATCTTAAATCACCTGAATTCCCCTGCTTGTGTTGACAATTTAAGATCAGAGCAACAAGAAAACATTGACATTCTAACGAACCACTCGTTAGCTAAGGTTAGAAAGAAATAAGCAGAAGAACAACTGTAGCAGACGACGCTGCCGCTAGCCAGGAACATGGCTGCTTGAGGGCTCCTCCTGAAGACAAGAACACAGGCTGATGAGGACTCACTTGATTACACATTGGAATTCATTAGCAGTTTGAATGATGGTGAACAGAGCAGATGGAACATGCTAGAGATCCTCTCCTCCAGTGTGTGTGTGGTGGGGGCTGTTTTAACCTGTGGGCCTTGATTAACAACCACCCACAGGTGTGCAGCACCTGTGGGTCAGGTGAGGCTGCTTCAACCAGCCACCAACCACACACACACACACACACACACACACACACACACACACACACACACACACACACACACACACACACAGACACACACACACACACACACACTCCACAACTACAAGTTATTTAAAAGCAATGAATCAATCCTAAAAAGCCAAACGTGGCCCTGCTCCGATGCTGCTGAGATACGAGTCAACGCTCACCATGAAACCATCCTTCCACCTCACCACCCACAAACCACCACCCACCCACCAACCACCACCAACCACCACCCACCCACCAACCACCACAAAACCACCACCCACCCACCAACCACCACCAACCACCACCACCCACCACCCAGCACCCACCCACCACCAACCACCCACCACCACCAACCACCCACCACCACCCACCACCAACCACCACCACCCACCACCAACCACCACCACCCACCAACCACCACCCACCCACCAACCAAAAATCCATTAGCATTGTGTGAGGCCTGGACGAATAGGACGCCTGGCAGGCCAAGGTCAGTGTCTAATATAGACATAGAGGGTGGATGTGATTGGGATACTGATTCACTCTCCAGCGACACACACACACACACACACACACACACACACACACAACACACACACACACACACACACACACACACACACACACACTGAAGCTCAGCCGCTGAGTGATGTCACAGCAGTCTCTGCAACAGCGCTTGGTTTTCCGTTTTTTTTTCTTTTGGCCCGGGACATGCTCACTGCACATGCACACTGCACATGCTCACTGCACATGCACACTGCACATGCTCACTGCACATGCACACTGCACATGCTCACTGCACATGCTCACTGCACATGCTCACTGCACATGCACACTGCACATACACACTTTACACTGCACATGCTAACTGCACATGCTAACTGCACACTGCACACTGCACATACTCACTGCACATGCACACTGCACATACACACTTTACACTGCACATGCTAACTGCACATGCTAACTGCACATACACACTGCACACTGCAAATGCACACTGCACATGCACACTGCACATGCACACTGCACATGCACACTGCACATGCACATGCACATGCACACTGCACACTGCACATTGCACATGCTCACTGCACATGCACACTGCACATGCTCACTGCACATGCTAACTGCACATGCTAACTCCACATGCACACTGCACATGCACACGGGACATGCACACTGCACATGCACACTGCACATGATCACTGCACATGCACACGGGACATGTACACTGCACATGCTCACTGCACACTGCACACTGCACATGCACACTGCACATACACACTTTACACTGCACACTGCCCACTGCACATGCAAACTGCACATACACACTTTACACTGCACATGCTAACTGCACATGCACACTGCACACTGCACACTGGACATGCACACTGCACACTGCACATGCACACTGCACACTGCACATGCACACGGGACATGCACACTGCACATGCACACTGCACATGCTCATTGCACGTGCACACTGCACATGCACACTGCACACTGCACATGCTCACTGCACATGCACATTGCACATGCACACTGCACACGCACACTGCACATGCACACTGCACACGCACATTCACATGCACATGCACACTGCACACTGCACACTGCACATGCTCACTGCACATGCACACTGCACATGCTCACTGCACATGCTAACTGCACATGCTAACTCCACATGCACACTGCACATGCACACGGACATGCACACTGCACATGCACACTGCACATGATCACTGCACATGCACACTGCACATGCACACGGGACATGCACACTGCACATGCACACTGCACTTGCACACCGGACATGCACACTGCACATGCTCACTGCACATGCTCACTGCACATGCTCACTGCACACTGCACATGCACACTGCACACGCACATGCACACTGCACATACACACTTTACACTGCACACTGCACACTGCACATGCTCACTGCACATGCAAACTGCACATACACACTTTACACTGCACATGCTCACTGCACATGCAAACTGCACATACACACTTTACACTGCACATGCTAACTGCACATGCTAACTGCACATGCACACTGCACACTGCAAATGCACACTGGACATGCACACTGCACATGCACACGGGACATGCACACTGCACATGCACACTGCACATGCACACGGGACATGCACACTGCACATGCACACGGGACATGCACACTGCACATGCACACTGGACATGCACACTGCACATGCACACTGCACTTGCACATGCACACTGCACACTGCACATGCTCACTGCACATGCACACTGCACATGCACACTGGACATGCACACTGCACATGCACACGGTACATGCACACTGCACATGCACACTGCACATGCTCACTGCACATGCTCACTGCACATGCTCATTGCACATGCACACTGCACATGCACACTGAACACTGCACATGCTCACTGCACATGCACATTGCACATGCACACTGCACACGCACACTGCACATGCACACTGCACATGCACACTGGACATGCTCACTGACATGCACACTGGACATGCTCACTGCACATGCTCAATGCACATGCACACTGCACATGCACACTGTTACATAAGGATTTTTCTCATAGGCTCTGCAGGTTTACAGGTACGATATGCAACACATTGGAGTTATAAATGTAGTCTTAAACCCATTCCCACATGAAGACGCTCACTTGAAGGGAACAGGGATCTGGGTTCATGGCTCAGACTCTGTGGAAGGCGGGGAGCAGAGAGCTGAAGGGGCCGGTCTCACAGCCGTGGGAGACTAACGGAACATTTTAAACGGAGCTTAGAGCCTGAAGAAGGTGAGGAAGCAGAGGCTCTGTGTTGCTGAACAGGGAGAGGGAGAGGAAAGGGGGTGACACAGAGAGGGAGGGTGTGAGACTGAGAGAGAGGGTGTGGGAGAGAGAAAGAGGGTGTGAGACAGAGAGGGAGAGGGTGTGGGAGAGAGAAAGAGGGTGTGAGACAGAGAGAGAGAGGGTGTGAGACAGAGAGAGAGAGGGTGTGAGACAGAGGGAGGGTGTAAGACATAGAGAGAGAGGGTGTGAGACAGAGGGAGGGTGTAAGACATAGAGAGAGAGGGTGTGAGACAGAGGGAGGGTGTAAGACATAGAGCGAAGGTGTGAGACAGAGAGAGAGAGGGTGTGAGACAGAGGGAGGGTGTAAGACAGAGAGAGAGGGTGTGAGACAGAGGGAGGGTGTAAGACATAGAGAGAGAGGGTGTGAGACAGAGAGAGCAGGTGTTAGACAGAGAGAGAGGGTGGGAGACAGAGGGAGAGGGAGGGTGTGAGACAGAGAGAGAGATGATGTAAGACAGAAGAGAGGGTGTGAGACAGAGGGAGGGTGTAAGACATAGAGAGAGAGGGTGTGAGACAGAGAGAGCAGGTGTTAGACAGAGAGAGAGGGTGTGGGACAGAGGGAGAGGGAGGGTGTGAGACAGAGAGAGAGATGATGTAAGACAGAAGAGCGGGTGTGAGACAGAGGGAGGGTGTAAGACATAGAGAGATGGTGTGAGACAGAGGGAGGGTGTAAGACATAGAGAGGGTGTGAGACACAGAGAAAGGGTGTGAGACAGAGAGAGATTATATAAGACAGAGAGAGAGGGTGTGAGACAAAGAGAGAGAGAGAGAGAGAGAGAGAGAGAGAGAGAGAGAGAGAGAGAGAGAGAGAGAGAGAGAGAGAGAGAGAGAGAGAGAGAGAGAGAGAGAGAGAGAGAGAGAGAGAGAAACCAATAACACAGAGCCAAGCAAAACACCAGTGTCAGTCACGCCATATTCCGGCGTCTGGGGATCAGAGGCGTGACGTGCAACTCAACAGTGTCTAGTGTCTAATGGCGAGTGAACTGTTGAGTTGAGTTGATTGTGCTTTTGTTCTCTCCCAATGCCAAGCAAAGGAAGGCGAGGCGGAATAACATTACAACAGAGAGAGAAAGGTCCCGCCTTGATCAGGCGGTGAAAGAGGGGCTACAGGTGGTGGTGGCAAAAGGTTCATACAAACACACACACACTCCCCCCCCCCCCCCCACACACACACAAACGCAACTTTGGCATGTTGTAGATGCATTTGTGAAGCGGTAGCACACAGTGGGCGAGGTCGAGCAGGATGGATAGCACAGTGTTCAAGTACTGCATGGCCTTATCTGGGTCTGCTGTGTGTGTGTGTGTGTGTGTGTGTGTGTGTGTGTGTGTGTGTGTGTGTGTGTGTGTGTGTGTGTGTGTGTGTGTGTGTGTGTGTGTGGACAGTGGCATGACAAATGCGTGAGGACATTTCTGACATGGAGATATCATCTCAATTGCTCTCTTCACATTTTTACATTTCACTTTCACTTTCTCTCTTTCTCGCTCTGTGTCTCTCTCTGTCTCTCTCTCTCACTATGTATCAATGCACGCTTGTGCATGTGTCCCAGGTGAGCAGCTGTCCAGGGTTTTCTGTAATGACTGGAGGGTTAGACACACACACACACACACACACACACGCACGTACGCACGCACACACATTCTCTCCCTTTCTCTCTCTCCCTCCCTCTCTCTCCCAGGCTTGACTCCGAGGCTCAAACCAGGCCTGGGTGTGTTGGAGCTCTTGACAGCTCTCTCTCTCTCTCTCTCTCTCTCTCTCTCTCTCTCTCTCTCTCTCTCTCTCTCTCTCTCTCTCTCTCTCTCTCTCTCTCTCTCTCTCTCTCTCTCTCTCTCTCTCTCTCTCTCTCTCTCTCTCTCCTCTCTCTCTCTCTCTCTCTCTTTCAACCTGCTCTGGAGAATGTTTTGACGGCTTCGCTGTTTTGCCAACGTGGTTATTATTATTATTTTTTAATCCAAGGTAAAGCACATAAATGAGTCACGAATGCCAACCGCTGTTTTAGTTTGCCGCTCTGTGATGAGTGATGAGAGTATTATGAGGCTATCGGTAGCCTTCTCCTCCTCCTCTTCATGTACCGCACGCACGCGGGTGACTTATGAACAGCTCTGATCGTCGCTCCATTCGCTTTAGTCTTTTGTTCCAGTGGACACGAGAGAGTGTTAGCGAGACCACATTTAGCCCCTCCTACCCCCCTCCGCTCCTATTGGCCCCCTATGACGTGTGCATCGCTCCAATGGGGACATGGCACGCATTCAGTCATGCTGCACACGCACGACCAGCACCTGCCATGACTCGCCTGCCTGCTAGCTAAATCTAAATCTAAATCTGGAGGATTGAATGGTCTTTATTGGTACATACGTACATGAACACACACAGTGAAATGTGTGCATTCAACCCATACTACTATTTAGGAGCAGTGGGCAGCTACTGTATATACAGCTGCCTCTGGAGCAGTGTAGGGGGGGGGTGCCTTGCTCAAGGGCACCTCGGCAGTGCCCAGGAGGTTTTTTTCGGGACTTGAACCGGCGACCTTCTGGTTCCCCTCCCCCCGGGCCTAGTCCCATCAGACTGAACTATCCTGTTAGCCACCCAGCTCACTAGAAGAGCCCCTCTAGGCCCGTTCCTGTCTCTCAGGGTCCTTCATGGGTATGAACACACACAGAGAGAGGTTCCAGCCGGTGGGACCCACAGATATAGAACCATGGCGTACACTTAGGAGTCATCACACCTCACACATTTGGATTAGATGTTGGCCACATGGAGCTGAGTGACCACAGGTGGAACCTTAAAGTTAAAAGTCATTTAAGATAAGAACGTCAGAGTGAGGGAGTCAATTAGCGGAATTCCAGCCAGTTAAAGGAAATCCAATAAAAAGTGTGTTTTAATGAATGAATTTGGCTTGAGGCCGGGGGGGGGGGAGGGTGAGGGGGGGTGTGAGGGGGGGGTGTGAGGCGGGGGGGGTGTGAGGGTGGGGGGGGGGGGGGTGGTGTGAGGGGGGGGGGTGTGAGGGTGGGGGGGGTGTGAGGGTGGAGGTGGGGGGTGTGAGGGGGGGGGGCGGTAAAAAGTGTTGTTTCACCGGCTGATCTCGAGGATGAGGATCTTATTGCTGTGAAAGTGTTTGTTTTTGGGGGGGATCAAAGTGCCTTTGATGAACGGGGTACAGATCAGATCAGATCAGATGAGCTCAGCTCATGTACGACAGAGAGAGACGCTTTGGCCCAGTGCCTGCCTCCCCTCCTAACACCTCGTAACACGTGCCTTGACACAAGGCAACCCCCCCCCCCCCCCCTTTCAGATTCACACATAGAACCCAGAGTAGAACCCAGCAGAATGTCTTGTCACAAGCTCGGTGACAAACACACTGCAACGTGTTCTCTTGAACAAGGAAGCCCTCTCTCAGTCTCTACAGCCCTGCTTCCAAAGAGGATTAGGATTATTTAAATCACAGAAAACCAAACTCCGGTCCGACCTACGGTCTGAACTATGGCATCACGTGCTGTACGTAAAAAACCCCGGTAGAAAGTCTTTTCTACCGGGGTTTTCAACCGGTTATCTTCAACAAGGAGGCCCTCCTTTTATAACGGCACAGGAGAAGTCTGGGCAGTCTCTGCCCCGCTTCCAAAGAGGATTAGGATTATTTTATAATCACAGAATAAGAAAGTGGGTTCTGAACTACGGAGAGGCTGGTTTGGTGCGAGAAGGAAGCAGCCGGCGCTCTCTCTCTCTCTCTCAGCCTGAGGTTCCCTGCTCCTGACCGGGCGCTTCATTATG
>JANIIK010000764.1:87500-90000 GCA_027704905.1 Muraenolepis orangiensis
GCAGGAGGAGTCAGGGGTTTGATCCCTGCTGTTTCTGGCACGGCAAGGGGGTGTCTGTTCTCCACACGAAGGGGGCGGGAGGTTAGGGGGGCGGGGCTATTAACTGTTTTTCCAATGGCGACGGCACCGCCGTCCGCTGGCTCTCTCCCTCTCTCTGATGAGTGGCAGAGAGAGAGAGAGAGAGAGAGAGAGAGAGAGAGAGAGAGAGAGAGAGAGAGAGAGAGAGAGAGAGAGAGAGAGAGAGAGAGAGAGAGAGAGAGAGAGAGAAAGAGAGAGAGAGAGAGAGAGAGAGAGAGAGAGAGAGAGAGAGAGAGAGAGCTCTCACTCATTGTACTCATTCAGTCTTCATGGCGTCCAAGTGATGAATCCCGATCACAGCGATGAAGACTCAGCCAGCAGCTGTTGTGTTGGTCAGTGGTCCACACGGTCATTCACAATAAGTACAGCTTCAACATCCTCATCCACAAACAAGACCACAAACCTTTAGTCACTGACCCGCTGTGTGTGTGTGTGTGTGTGTGTGTGTGTGTGTGTGTGTGTGTGTGTGTGTGTGTGTGTGTGAGTCATCTGCTACTACTGTGTGTGTGTGTGTGTGTGTGTGTGTGTGTGTGTGTGTGTGTGTGTGTGTGTGTGTGTGTGTGTGAGTCATCTGCTACTACTGTGTGTGTGTGTGTGTGTGTGTGTGTGTGTGTGTGTGTGTGTGTGTGTGTGTGTGTGTGTGTGTGTGTGTGTGTGTGTGTGTGTGTGTGTGTGTGTGTGTGTGTGTGTGTGTGTGTGTGTGTGTGTGTGTGTGTGTGTGTGTGAGTCATCTGCTACTACTGTGTGTGTGTGTGTGTGTGTGTGTGTGTGTGTGTGTGTGTGTTGTGTGTGTGTGTGTGTGTGTGTGTGTGTGTGTGTGTGTGTGTGTGTGTGTGTGTGTGTGTGTGTGTTGATTGGCTTCCGTCCAATCTAATAGGCCAGGCGGCTGCCCCCATTGCCCCCCAAACGGTTAAGGACAAGAGCCCTGTTTGCTTGGTTTGATTTGCCCAAAAAAGGCCAAAATGTAACCTTTGGAAGCCGGATAGCCTTGCTGCCATCCTATGGATTGGTTGTTGTTGTTGTTGTTGTTGTTGGCTAAAGGGCTCTGGTGTGTGATAGTGGGCCTTGATTAGCCAAACTAAGCTCTTTAGGTTGACCGTCATTTAATAAATCCCTCCTGTTGTTCACTGCTTCTAGAAGGACCCCTGGCACTCGGCTAACATTTGTTGTTTGCCTTTGCCGTTGATATACCTTTGTTTATTCCTATATATATTATTATTATATATTATTATATATGATATATTATTATATATATTATTATTATATTATATTATTCCTGCTGAATTAGAGTCCAACGGTTAATTACATTGATCTCTGCAATAGGGATGTGTGCAATTTCAGTCATTTAGTTGACTAGATTCAAGATTCAAGATTAGTATTTGATCCATCAAGTCAATGGATCATTACTCCCAATAGGGTTTCTATTGATTATTGACTCATTGGCATGGATGTACAGTATGTGTTTTAATTAGATATAGACTAATAACCATGGATGTATTTGTTTTAAATAGATATAGACTAATAACCATGGATGTATTTGTTTTAAATAGATATAGACTAATAACCATGGATGTATTTGTTTTAAATAGATATAGACTAATAACCATGGATGTATTTGTTTTAAATAGATAAAGACTATTAACCATGGATGTATTTGTTTTAAATAGATAAAGACTATTAACCATGGATGTATTTGTTTTAAATAGATATAGACTAATGGACGATGTGCCAGATTATATTCTTATGTCTGTTTCTCTTTAGGACTGAGTACTGACTACTGAGTTTAAGCCAACGGGGGATGTTTGTAGAAACCTCCTGAACCTCCCTACTCTGCAATGGAGAAATGCTTTCTTTAAATATTGATATAAAGGGGATAGACTTTTTGAAAAGAGAAACATTATATTGATGATGCTGAATGTTTTATCATCACCGCATCATTCTAGATGGCCGGCTATCATCTGAAGGACCTTTTTGAAGCACACTTCCGGCTCTCCTTGCGTACTTGCGGTTCGGTTCAGAGTCGGTTCCCCTTGATCAGTGAGCTCAGGTTGCTTCCATCTGGTCGCAGATTAAAAATCTGCCGGACAGAACGGATTTAGCAACTCGTGTGTCCTTGCTGTCATGTCATTCTATGTGTTGTGCTGTAACGTGTGTGTGTGTTGATTGGTGTGTGCGTGTGTTGATTGTGGATGATGATTGGATTACTGCCGGCTGCCATACAAATTTCCCATGGCGGATAATTGAAGATAATGACCTTACCTTACCTTGGTTAGGGCTTAGGGCATCTTTCCGTGAAAAGACAGAGTGGTTTGGGGAAATTGAGTGCCTTAACACCATGACAACCAACAATCAACAAGGTTGGTCTCTTTGTGATTGGCTTTTTATTACAGAAAATCTGATTTATTACCTGTGAGATTTCATA
>JANIIK010000764.1:95000-122500 GCA_027704905.1 Muraenolepis orangiensis
GCAGGGGGACCCGGGTCTAGCAGGGGCACCTGGGTCCAGCAGGGGGACCTGGGTCTAGCAGGGGGACCTGGTCCAACAGGGGGACCCGGGTGCAGCAGGGGGACCCGGGTCCAGCAGGGGGATCTGGGGGTTCCAGCAAGGGGACCTGGGTCCAGCAGGGGGACCTGGGTCTAGCAGGGGGACCCGGGTCCAGTAGTGGGACCCGGGTCCGGCAGGGGGACCCGGGACCAGCAGGGGGACCTGGGTCCAGCAGGTGGACATGGGTCCAGCAGGGGGACCTGGGTCCAGCAGGGGGACCCGGGTACAGTAGGGGGTCCCGGGTCCCCCTGCTAGACCCGGGGACCTGGGGGGTCCAGCAGGGGGACCCGGGTCTAGCAGGGGGACCTGGGTCCAGCAGGGGGACCTGGGTCTAGCAGGGGGACCTGGTCCAGCAGGGGGACCCGGGTGCAGCAGGGGGACCCGGGTCCAGCAGGGGGACCTGGGTCCAGCAGGGGGACCTGGGTCTAGCAGGGGGACCCGGGGGTCCAGCAGTGGGACCGGGGGTCCAGCAGGGGGACCCTGGGTCCAGCAGGGGGACCTGGGTCCAGCAGGGGGACCCGGGTCCAGTAGGGGGACCAGGGTCTAGCAGGGGGACCCGGGTCCAGCAGTCAAGTAGGGGGACCTGGGGGGTCCAGCAGGGGGACCCGGGTCTAGCAGGGGCACCTGGGTCCAGCAGGGGGACCTGGGACTAGCAGGGGGACCTGGTCCAACAGGGGGACCCGGGTGCAGCAGGGGGACCCGGGTCCAGCAGGGGGACCTGGGGGGTCCAGCAGGGGGACCTGGGTTCAGCAGGGGGACCTGGGTCTAGCAGGGGGACCCGGGTCCAGTAGTGGGACCCGGGTCCAGCAGGGGGACCCGGGACCAGTAGGGGGACCTGGGTCCAGCAGGTGGACATGGGTCCAGCAGGGGGACCTGGGTCCAGCAGGGGGACCCGGGTCCAGCAGGGGGACCTGGGTCCAGCAGGGGGACCCGGGTCCAGTAGGGGGACCCGGGTCCCCCTGCTAGACCCGGGGACCTGGGGGGTCCAGCAGGGGGACCCGGGTCTAGCAGGGGGACCTGGGTCCAGCAGGGGGACCTGGGTCTAGTAGGGGGACCTGGTCCAGCAGGGGGACCGGGGGTCCAGCAGGGGGACCTGGGTCCAGCAGGGGGACCTGGGTCCAGCAGGGGGACCCTGGGTCCATCAGGGGGACCCGGGTCCAGCAGGTGGACCCGGGTCCAGCAGGGGAACCCGGGTCCAGCAGGGGGATCCGGGGGGTCCAGCAGGGGGACCTGGGTCTAGCAGGGGGACCTGGGTCCAGCAAGGGTACCCGGGGGTCCAGCAGGGAGACCTGGGTCCAGCAGGGGGACCTGGGTCCAGCAGGGAGACCTGGGTCCAGCAGGGGGACCTGGGTCTAGCAGGGGGACCTGGTCCAGCAGGTGGACCCGGGTGCAGCAGGGGGACCCGGGTCCAGCAGTGGGACCCGGGGGTCCAGCAGGGGGATCCTGGGTCCAGCAGGGGGACCTGGGTCCAGCAGGGGGACCCGGGGGTCCAGCAGGGAGACCTGGGTCCAGCAGGGGGACCTGGGACCAGCAGGGTAACCAGGGTCCAGCAGGGTTATCTGGGTCCAGCAGGGGGACCAGGGTCCAGCAGGGAGACCCTGGGTCCAGCAGGGGGACCTTGGTCCAGCAGGGGGACCCGGGTCCAGTAGGGGGACCTGGGTCCAGCAGGGGGACCCGGGTCAAGCAGGGAGATCCGGGGGGTCCAGCAGGGGGACCCGGATCCAGCAGGGGGACCCTGGGTCCAGCAGGGGGACCAGGGTCCAGCAAGGGGACCTGGGGGGTCCAGCAGGGGGACCTGGGTCCAGCAGGGGGACCTGGGTCTAGCAGGGGGACCTGGGTCCACCAGGGGGCCCGCTCCTCAGGCCCGCTCCTCGGCCCGCTCCTCGGCCCGCTCCTCGTCCCGCTCCTCAGGCCCGCTCCTCAGGCCCCACTCCTCGGCCCGCTCCTGGGCCCGCTCCTCAGGCCCGCTCCTCAGGCCCGCTCCTCAGGCCCGCTCCTCGGCCCCGCTCCTCGGCCCGCTCCTCAGGCCCGCTCCTCAGGCCCGCTCCTCGTCCCCAGGGCGAGACCGAACCAAATGTTCCTCCGCCCCGCAACCCAAACACACAACAGAGAGAGAGAGAATTGTGCAAAAAAGATTTAAAGTGCCAGTGGTGATGCAGCATCATGAATACAGTGCAGTACCCTGCAGAAAAGTGCAGTAACTGTCATGAGTCCAGAAAGTCCATCAAAAGAGGGATAGTGTATGATAGTGTAATGTAATATGGATGAGAAGGTTCTGATAGTGGCAACACTCCTAGCTGTGACAGGACAGTAGGGGGAGAAGAGATGGTGTCCAGGGTGGTTAGGGTCCTTAGTGATGGAGATGGCCTTCTTTCTACATCTGGTTCTAAAGATCTCCTCAATCCTGCCCCTTAACGACCTCTGACCCCTACCTGATCCTTAATGACCCCTACCTGCCCCTTAATGTCCTCTGACCCCTACCAGGTCCTTAATGACCTCTGACCCCTACCTGCTTCTTAATGACCTCTGACCCCTACCTGCTCCTTAATGACCCCTGACCCGTACCTGATCCTTAATGACCCCTGACCCCTACCTGCTCCTTAATGACCTTTGACCCCTACCTGCTCCTTAATGACACCTGACCCCTACCTGAACCTTAACGACCTCTGACCCCTACCTGATCCTTAATGACCCCTGACCCCTACCTGATCCTTAATGACCTCTGACCCCTACCTGCTCCTTAATGACCTCTGACCCCTACCTGCTCCTTAACGCCCTCTGACCCCTACCTGATCCTTAATGACCCCTGACCCCTACCTGATCCTTAACGACCTTAAATAGTTAATAACACTGTCTGGTCTTCATATGTAACATCAGAAGAGAGGTAGAGGGGGTAGAGGACCTTAAAGAGTTAATAACATAATGATAACATCAGATGAGAGGTAGAGGGGGAAGAGGACCTTAAAGAGTTAATAACATAATGATATCCTTCTCTGATGATCCTTCTCCTCCTCCTCCTCCTCCTCCTCCTCCTCTCCTCCTCCTCTCCCTCCTCCTCCTCTCCTTCCTCTCCTCCTCCTCCTCCTCCTCCTCCTCCTCCTCCTCCTCCTGCTCCTCCTCCTCCTCCTCCTCCTCCTCCTCCTCTCCCTCCTCCACTCCCCCCCTCCTCCTCCCCCTCCTCCTCCTCCTCCTCCTCCTCCCCTTCCTCTCCTCTCCTCCTCCTCCTCCCCCTCCTCCTCTCCCTCCTCCTCCTCCTCCTCCTCCACCTCCTCTCCTTCCACTCCTCCTATGTTAAATATACTGTAGTCACTATATCTGTCTCTTATAACACAACCATACATAACAATATGTTAAATATACTGTAGTGGGATTGGTGAACGGCTCTTAAACTACATGGAAATGTGCTCTTCTCCGAGCGGAAATAACCGGGTGCGTTGTTATAAGCTCAGAGCTGTCTGTGGAAAAATGTGTGTTGGGCTGCACCTGCGGTGTCTCTCCACCAGAGGGCAGCAGAGTATCGTGTCACACACAGACACTGTTGGAGCCAAATGAATAGGATTGAATGTTATTGAGTTGTGATCATGATGTTTGAATGAAATATGAATGATTGTGTTACGGTCTCTGTTGTGACCATGATGTTTGCATGTATAAAGGAGATATATATACAGATATAGATATAGATAGATATATAGATATATACATATATATAGATATCTATATATATATATCTATAGATACATATATAGATATAGATATATGTATATCTATATCTATATGTATCGATATAGATATATGTATATCTATATCTATATGTATCGATATAGATATCTATATCTATAAATAGATATATATATCAGGGTTTCCGTTAGCCGGTATTTACCGGTTTTTAGCGGGTAAAAATTATAAAAAAACGGTAATTTAAAAAGCTGCCTGTCAAAATGTCCGGTAATAATGCTCATACTAAACTGAGAGCAGCCCCCGTTGGACTTCTCGATCGCGACAACCGGCTCTCGATCGAAACATGACCGCTAAGTTTAGAATTTGTCCGGTAAAATAAAATCTGTCCGGACACTTGACCGGCAAGAAGAAATCCTAGCGGAAACCCTGATATATATATGTATGTGTGTCCCTGTGTGTGTGTGTGTGTGTGTGTGTGTGTGTGTGTGTGTGCAGGGGAGGGGTCCGGTGCCTCGCTCGAGGGCACCTCGGCGGTGCGGCCGGGTGTTTCGGGGGGGGGGACTCGAACCGGCGACCTTCCGGTTCCCCTCCCCCCGACGGACCGAGCTATCCCGGCGCGCCGATTCTCCAGAAGGAAGCGAGAGCCGTTCCTCCGGAGACCTTCCGCCCTCAGAGGGCGGTGTGAATGGGGAAGGAGCCGCCCGGAGAGGACCGGCGGGGCGGGGCGGCGCAGGGCAGCGGCACGGGCGGCACGCGGGAACACCGGCTCCTCCTGAGGGGAGCCGCCGCCCGCTTCCTCAGCCGGCGCATGTCACCGGTGAACAAGCTCCACGACCGCGGGTCTGGGGACCAGGGGAGAGAAGGGAAGCCATTAAGGGGAAACAGAGCATTCCGTTGTAGTGACGCCCAGAGACCGCTAGATGGCGCCTTGGAACCCAAACGGCTGCAAGAACCTGACGACAACAAAACAACCTCAAGATCATCTGACCTCTATAGACACTCATTTAACTACAGCTATAGAGGAGCATAACTACGGTATGTGTGTGTGTGTGTGTGTGTGTGTGTACTTCTATGTGTGTGTGTGTGTGTGTGTGTGTGTGTGTGTGTGTGTGTGTGTGTGTGGGTGTGGTGTGGGTGTGTGTGTGTGTGTGTGTGTGTGTGTGTGTGTGTATGTGTGTGTGTGTGTGTGTGTGTGTGTGTGTGTGTGTGTGTATCTATAGACACACATTTAACTACAGCTATAGAGGAGCATAACTACGGTATGTGTCTATGTGTGTGTGTGTGTGTGTGTGTGTGTGTGTGTGTGTGTATGTGTGTGTGTGTGTGTGTGTGTGTATGTGAGCGTGTGTGTGTGTGTGTGTGTGTGTGTGTGTGTGTGTGTGTGTGTGTGTGTGTGTATATGTGTGTGTGTGTGTGTGTGTGTGTGTGTGTGTGTGTATATATGTGTGTGTGTGTGTGTGTATTTATAGACACGCATTTAACTACAGCTATAGAGGAGCATAACTACGGTATGTGTGTGTGTGTGTGTGTGTGTGTATGTGTGTGTGTGTGTGTGTGTGTGTGTGTGTGTGTGTGTATCTATAGACACACATTTAACTACAGCTATAGAGGAGCATAACTACGGTATGTGTGTGTGTGTGTATGTGTGTGTGTGTGTGTGTGTGTGTGTGTGTGTGTGTGTGTGTGTGTGTGTGTGTGGGATTTCAGTACGCTGTAGTTTGACAGGAAGTGAAAATGACAAGAGAGAGGGAGAGAAATATATAGATATAGGTATAGATCTATAACTGTTATTCATTACTAGTTATTAAAAGCCCCTCCCATTGATCCATATTTATATAGAAACACACTTGGAACACTTTGAAGCAACAGAGAGACACAGAATGAGTTTCCAACAGAAGCTATGTCATATATATGTCCATAACTTGATTCATAACACAGGACCACTTACTGAACCACTGACTGTAGGGCCGTGTCCCGTCTAATCTCTAGTGTCCTGCTCTTCTTCTACTTGTTTCAAGGCCTCTGAGTAAGAGCCATTTGGACCACTACAATGGGGAAGTAGAGCCGTCTGCAGAAGTGTCTGAATGTGACCTTTAACCTCCAGTCCAGTGCATCTCCACGAGGCGTGGTGGAGGTAGGAGGAACTCAGGGCTCCACTCAGCATGAAGGCTCTGCTCCTTGGATGTACTGAGGGGGGACACGGGGGGTAGACTGATCCTCACTAGGTCCCTCTTTGATATCTATATACACACACCTGCAGCCATGTTGCTAGATCTATGTTTATATATAGATAGATATAATATATATCTCTACATACAGTTTATCTCTCTCTATACATCTACATATATTTACTTTTCATTGCGTGTGATTTCTTATGAGAACAGACAGTCTCTGTCTATCTATCTATCTATAGATAGATTTGATCTATCTATAGATAGAAAGATAGATATTTAGATCTAAATATATATAGATCTATGGATCTATATGTAATTCTATATATCTATATATGAACTTGTAACTGCTTGTGATTTCTAATAAGAGGAGGACAGATCTCTCTGGGGTCTCTAGAACATTCTTTATTTCATGATGATCTCCAAAAAACAAAAATACATCAAACACACAACCACACACACAGTGAGACAATGGTGAGTGTGTGTGTGTGAGTTTGTGTGTGTGTGTGTGTGAGTGTGTGTGTGTGTGTGTGTGTGTGTGTGTGTGTGTGTGTGTGTGTGTGTGACACACAGAAAGATAAAGTGTTACTTTCAAGAATCTTGTGAAAATAAGTGATATATGAGAATATGAGTGACAGATGTATACATATATATATACATATATACACACATATCTATCTATAGATCTATATGGGTCATACATGGACAAGAGCGTAGTACATTATTTGCTGCAAACAAACAAACAAACAAACAGTTAAAGTGAATTCCCCCCGCATCTCTCCAGCATCTTTAGAACAAAAAACATATATTCCTTCATGCCTTCTTCCAAGCCTTCTCCTCTCTCAGGGGTCCACATCTCGCCCACATCCGGTCCAAATCCCGCCCACATCCGGTTCAAATCCCGCCCACATCCAGTAAACATCCCGCCCACATCCGGCACACATCCGGTCCACATCCCGCCCACATCTGGTACACATCCGGTCCAAATCCCGCCCACATCCGGTACACATCCCGCCCATATCTGGTCCACATCCCGCCCACATCAAGTCCAAATCCCGCCCACATCTGGTCCAAATCCCGCCCACATCCGGTTCAAATCCCACCCACATCCAGTAAACATCCAGCCCACATCCGGTAAACATCCCGCCCACATCCGGTCCAAATCCCACCCACTTCCAGTCAATATCCCGCCCACATCCGGTACACATCCCGCCCACATCCGGTCCAAATCCCACCCACATCCGGTCAATATCCCGCCCACATCCGGTACACATCCTGCCCATATCCGGTACAAATCCCACCCATATCCGGTCCAAATCCCGCCCACATCCGGTCCAAATCCCGCCCACATCCGGTCCAAATCCCGCCTGTGTAATTATATAAATGTGTGTTTGTGAAAGTGTGTGTGTGTGTGTGTGTGTGTGTGTGTGTTCTATGTGTGTGTTCTATGTTTGTGTTCTGTGTGTGTGTGTTCTATGTGTGTGTGTGTGTGTGTGTTCTATGAGTGTGTGTGTGTGTGTTTCTATGTGTGTGTATATATTTTTATACATACACATTTATTTCTGAGTGTGTGTTTGTGTGCATGTGTTTGTTTGTGTTTCTATATGTGTGTGTGTGTGTGTGTGTATTTATATGTGTGTGTGCGTGTGTGAGTGTGTGTATTTCTATGTGTGTGTGTGAGGGTGAGTGTGTATTTCTATGTGTGTGTGTGTGAGTGTGTATTTCTATGTGTGTGTGTGTATTTCTATGTGTGTGTGTGTGTGTATTTCTATGTGTGTGTGTGTGAGTGTGTATTTCTGTGTGTGTTGCTACAAGCGACACAGAGACACTGAGGAACCATAACCCCATAACCCAAACCCAGGGAGGAGGTCCTCCTGGGTGAATGTGGACTGGAAGGTGTGGATGAGTGTCAGTGTGTCTGAGGACCCTCCTCCATCTGGGGACACTCTGTAGAAGGAGAGAGAGCCAGCAGGTCGGTCCACATACACTCCTACTCTGTTAGAGGGGAGGAGATCTATGGCTGTTTTACTAGCGTTGTACCAGACAGCGTAACCATCATCAAGACAATAAAGACACCAGGACTTGTTGCTCCCTCCAAGCCAGCTGTCATTACCCCCTCCTCTCCTAGTGATTCCTCTGTATGTCACTCCTATATCAACACCTCCTCCTTTCATCTCCACCTCCCAGTAACAGCGGTCAGTCAGACCCTCTCTACACAACACCTGGGCATAGGAGTCAAATCTCTCCAGGTGATCAGGATACTTCCTCTCCTCTCTAACCCTCGTCACCTTCCTGTTGTCCTCAGACAGAGAGAGTTCTCTGCAGGCTGTGTTTGGGTCCAGTGTGAGTTCACACTCATCTGATGGGAGAGAAGGAAAGACATGATGAGTCTACACAGAAATACTACATATAAAATACACATACAAGTATCAACAACTACTTACCCCCCCCCCGCAGTGGGTGCCTTGCGGCCCCTCCCCTACGCCGCTGGGTGTGAGTTAGTGATGTGTCGGTCATATATGATGTGTAGTGAACGACGGGAGCCGGCTCTTTGTAGTGAACGAGAGCCGGCTCTTTGTAGTGAACGACGGGAGTCGGCTCTTTGTAGTGAACGACGGGAGTCGGCTCTTTGTAGTGTACGAGTGCCGGCTCTTTGTAGTGAACGACGGGAGTCGGCTCTTTGTAGTGAACGAGAGCCGGCTCTTTTTAGTGAACGGGAGCCGGCTCTTTGTAGTGAACGACGGGAGCCGGCTCTTTTTAGTGAACGGGAGCCGGCTCTTTTTAGTGAACGGGAGCCGGCTCTTTTTAGTGAACGGGAGCCGGCTCTTTGTAGTGAACGGGAGCCGGCTCGCACCGCCAACGAGCCGTTATTGATCTGTTGCGGGTGCTCCGCGTACTGCAGTGACTGGATGTCACTGTCATGACTGCATGTCATGCTGTGCATCACGTGGTGCATCACAGACATGATACATTATTATACATTATTATTATACATACATTATGATGTTTCTTTATGATAGAGACTGTTATCACTAGTGTGAGTGGTGTCAGTATGAGAGCATGACAGCGCGTCTAATTGTGATGCGGCCCAAGAGCCAATCACTAAAATGCCTGCGATGCAGTGAACCAATCACCTTCGAGGGGGGAAAACCCTATCAAGCACTATCTGAGTTGACCATCTGAGTTCAAACCTAAAATGGCAGGGAAAAAATGCACAGCTAAGCGAAAATATGAAGACGACCATAGGACGTTTTTAGTAGAGTGGGAGAGTTCATCTTTTTTTATAGAACGCAATTGCAAGCCATTTTGCCTTCTATGCCAGACGTCATTAGCCCATTTCAAGGCTTCACATCTTCAGCGCCATTTCACCTCACTCCATGCTCACTCCATCCACCAGGAATCCACTAAAGGTGTTGAACTTCACAAGCAGAAGTTAAACACCTTGAAAAGTCAGGCGGAAAAGCAGACACAGTTTTTCCAAAAAATAAGGAAGCACTCGGAGACCGTAACGCTTGCATCATATCAAGTTGCTTGGAACATAGCACGAGCTAAAAAGCCCTACAATGAAGGGGAGTTTGTTAAAACATGCCTCAGTGACGTGGTTGAAATCTTGTTTCCAGAAAACCAAAAACTGAAACAAGGTGGAGGATTGTTCAAGGCAAGGAATGTCAGAAGTCCCACTCATTTCATTTAAAGAAGCAACATGCGTAGGAAGATAAAAAACTTGTTCACATTTAGTTTACTGAGAGTTTGTGTGAGAGTGCACACAATGTTCATTGTTGATAATAACTGGCCTCTGAATACTAGTAGGAGAGGTTTAATTCAATTTCTGTCAATATTATGGTGTGTGACATTTACAATAAATCTGTCAGAGCAGAGCTATGTGTGTGTGTCTGTGTGAGGGTGTGTGTGTCTTTGGGAGGGAGGATCTTGAGTGTGTGTGTAAAGTTCTAGATGTTCATTTAGTCTGTGTGAGAGAGAGAGGGGAGGAAGAGAGTGAGGGAGCACAGAGAAAGGCTGAGAACAGAAGAGAGAAGGAGAGGGGGGGGCCATCTGTGACTGTGTGTATGATGTGGCTCTTTTTACAGTAACATAGAAACATGTTTGGCTCTTAACCTCTGACTGGTTGGCCACCCCTGATGTATGTTATCAATATATTGATATATTGATAACATACATGATGTCCACCATCATGTTGATTCCCAGTAGGACGTCACCTCCTGCTGTGTGGATGGACTTTCAATCTGAAGAGTTAGTGTGTTGTTGTGATGACTCAAACTAAACAGACACTTACACTTCTTTAGAGTCGACCTCAGGTCAGGCAGCTTCTCCATCTCCATGCACTTCTTTACAGCTGGTTTCAGGTCAGGCAGCTTCTCCATCTCCATGTCCAGAGTCTCCTTCAGCTGATCCAGGGATCTCCTCAAGGTCCCTGCGTATGACGGAGGAGGGACCTCCACCCTGGTCCAGTCCCTGGTGTGTGGAGGATTCTTCAGGGAACTGAAGCTCTGGAGGAAGTGGAGGTGGTCTTCAGTGTGTGAGAGCTGCTTCACCTCTGAGCTCCTATTGGTCAGATCTTTAACTTCCTGCTCCAGCTCTTTGATGAGGTCTTCAGCTTGTCTCTCTATGGATTTCAGTTTCTCTTGAACCATTTGGTTGAGATCGTCCCGACACTTTTCAATGCAGCGCATCAGAGCGGCGAGGACCTGCTCACCGTCGGCTAGCTCTCGGTCTGCGTCTGCTCTGCTGAGCTTCACTGCGTCTATGATCTCCTGAATCTTTCTTTTTCTCTCCTGGATCATCTGCTGAACATCAGACTCTATCTTCCCCAGCTGGGCCATCTTCAGCTCATATTCCTCCTTCAGAGGTACAACAGGATGGGACTTGTGGTCCGTCTCTGTACAGAACTGACACACACACACCTGTTCAGTCTGGCAGAAGAGCTCCAGAAGTTGATAATTGTGTTTCTTACACATCCGCTCTTCCAGACGATCCTGAGGCTTGACAAGCTTATGTTTCTTCAGAACTGCGACTCTCTGATGTGGCTCCAGGTGGGAGTGGCAGAAGGACATAAGACACACTAGGCAGGACTTGACAGCCTTCAGCTGGGTCCTGGTACAGACGTCACAGGGAACTTCTCCTGGTTCAACGCAAGGCTGCTCTTTGACCGGTACGGACCGTCTAAACTGATCAACTATCTCTGATATGAAGGTATTGACCCGTAGATCGGGTCTTGTGTGGAACAGCTCGTTGCAAACAGGACATTTGAACTGGACCATGTCCTCCCAGAACGTGGTGATACAGGCTCTACAGAAGTTGTGTCCACATGGTGTGGAAACTGGACTCTTGAACACATCCAGACAGACGGAACAGGAAAAGTTCTCCTCAGACCAGGGAGTTTTAGCAGAGGCCATTCCTAGAACACATTGTTGAATCAAGTTAAAAAACTATCACATTATTTTTAAAACGTATTACAATGGTTCTATTTGTACATATATATGAGTGATGGTGTAGCGTAGGGCTTGATATAAACATATAATACACATCTAATACAACATGAACTTAACAATGGTCCACCATCAACGTGTCTCACCTTAGAACGCTGTCCACCGTTTAGTTGGACAAAGGCTGGTGTCCTTTGAACTGTCTGTCTCCACGTCGAGTCTCAAAGAGAGAAACTGTCTGTCTCCACGTCGAGTCACAAAGAGAGGAACTGTCTGTCTCCACGTCGAGTCACAAAGAGAGGAACTGTCTGTCTCCACGTCGAGTCACAAAGAGAGGAACTGTCTGTCTCCACGTCGAGTCACAAAGAGAGGAACTGTCTGTCTCCACGTCGAGTCACAAAGAGAGGAACTGTCTGTCTCCACGTCGCGTCACAAAGAGAGGAACTGTCTCTGTCTCTGAGAGAGAGAGAGAGATATTTGTTACGGGCGCTCCGCGTACTGCAGTGACTGGATGTCACACGCCTGCTCTGCATCATGTGAGGATAGATAAGGAGGAGGGGCGGCGCGTGCTCAGTGCTGATTGCTGGGAGAGGAGAACACACGGGGAAGTGGCAGTTTGCATCGCGCTAATAAGATGAGTGAAAGTAGGAAAAGAAGCAGCATTTGGCTGCATTTTAACAATTGTGCAAACACAAAGGCAGAATGAGGCATTGTCAACATGAAGCTCTCATATAGAGCAGCTCCACAAACCACCTCCACAGGCACTTGAGAACTGTGCATCCAACAGTTCAGTTGGAAGAAAAAAGGCAGACTGCCTGCTTCTGCCAGTGGTCTACTCCACCTCAAGTCAAGTCAAGTCCAGTTTATTGTCACTTCACAGTTTACACAAGTATAAAGCAGTGGGTGGAAATCTGATGTGCAAAACCCGACGACAGACAGCAGTTATAAAAATAAAATAAAAATAGATAAAAGTTGAATAAAAATAGAAGACACACACACACGCACACACGCACACGCACACGCACACACACACACACACAAACACGCACACACACACACACGCACACACGCACACACGCGCACACACATACACACATACACACACACACATACACACACACACATACACACACACACACACGCATACACACCCACACACAGTCTTGTTGGTTTGCATTCTTCTTCTGTTGTTTTCTGGTTTGTGTTGCACATTTACAGGCAGGCACACACATTCAAGTAAGTCCATGTAAAGAATCAGCAATCTCCCCAGAACCAACGTATCTTTCAACAAATCCATAGGAACCTCATTAACATGATTGCTTTAGTAGGGTTAGGGTTAGTGTTTGGAGTGTTTAATATGTTCTACATATACAGGATGGATCTGCCTGCTTGTGGTTTGTGTGCTGCTTCTAATGTCAATGGCTTCCCTCATGTGTGTGTGTGTTGCTGCATGTCTACGTGTGTCACTTCCCTATTGGTTGACTTCAGCTGTGGTGGACCCGCCCCCTTCCTGCTCCTCCCCCGCCACTCAGCTGGACTCCTTGTTCTTATTAAGTGTAATCTATATCTAGTTTGACCTTAAGGTAGTTAAGATACAACCTGACCTGCTCTTATTAAGTGTAATCTATATCTAGTTTGACCTTAAGGTAGTTACGATACAACCTGACCTGCTCTTATTAAGTGTAATCTGTATCTAGTTTGACCTTAAGGTAGTTAAGATACAACCTGACCTTCTCTTATTAAGTGTAATCTATATCTAGTTTGACCCTAATGAAGAATGAAGAAGAAAGCATTCATGTTCTTCTAACCTTAGACACACATGTGGTCAGTTTAAGATGGAGCACAGGATCTGTGATGGCTTCAACAACAATATAGTAGCCAGAGGGAATGGGACGCTCACCCACATCTTTAAACAAACACAGTCCTATGTACAACACTAATGGATTGATTCTCCTTTATACATTCAAACATCATGGTCACAACAGAGACCGGAACACAATCATTCATATTTCATTCAAACATCATGATCACAACTCAATAACATTCAATCCTATTCATTTGGCTCCAACAGTGTGTGTGTGACACGATACTCTGCTGCCCTCTGGTGGAGAGACACCGCAGGTGCAGCCCAACACACATTGTT
Organism: Muraenolepis orangiensis; assembly: GCA_027704905.1. Lineage (NCBI taxonomy): Eukaryota > Metazoa > Chordata > Actinopteri > Gadiformes > Muraenolepididae > Muraenolepis > Muraenolepis orangiensis. The sequence continues at coordinate 108,515 of JANIIK010000764.1, forward strand.
CCACAGACAGCTCTGAGCTCATAACAACGCACCCGGTTATTTCCGCTCGGAGAAGAGCACATTTCCATGTAGTTTAAGAGCCGTACACCAATCGCACTAGATCAATGATATTGATCGTCTTATGGGCCTTATGGGGGTGTTATATATATATATATATATATATATATATATATATATATATATATATATATCTATATAGATATTTAAATGTATCTATATATAGATATAGATATATATCTATATATAGATAGATAGATAGATAGATAGATAGATACATGGGGGTGTTATATATACATATATATATATAGATATATGTATCTATATATATATAGATAGATAGATACATGGGGGTGTTATATATACATACATATATATATATAGATATATGTATCTATATATATATAGATAGATAGATAGATAGATAGATAGATAGATATATATATATACATGTATATCAACATATAGATATAGATATCTATAGATAGATAGAAAGATAGATGTATATCAACATATAGATATAGATATCTATAGATAGATAGAAAGATAGATGTATATATAGATATAGATATATATGTATATATATCTATATATATAGATATCTATAGATATCTATAGATATAGATATCTATATCTATAGATAGATATAGATATCTATATATATATAGCGCCGCCCGCTTCCTCAGCCGGCGCATGTCACCGGTGAACAAGCTCCACGACCGCGGGTCTGGGGACCAGGGGAGAGAAGGGAAGCCATTAAGGGGAAACAGAGCATTCCGTTGTACTGACGCCCAGAGACCGCTAGATGGCGCCTTGGAACCCAAACGGCTGCAAGAAACTGACGACAACAAAACAACCTCAAGATCATCTGACCTTTAATGTTCATATCCTTGTAACGGACATGAATCAATTAATTCATAATACTACTTCAAAGAAGTAGCCCACATTTCATCACAGTCAGGCTTAGAGACAGCTTCCACAGTCAGGCCATCAGGCTGCCACAGTTGGACACTTAAATATCACCTTTAGAGCAGCTGTTCTCAACCTGTGGTACCGGACCACCGGTGGTTCCTGCGCCCCCTGCTGGTGGAACTCGGAGGGATCCCTGGAATCTCAATGTTTTAAAAAAATGTAATAAAACCAACTTTAAAATCAATTGTAAAACATGTTGTACATTAATACTATTAACATACTGCTACACACACAGACAAACGGACACACACACACACACACACACTCACAGACAGACACACACAGACACACACGCATAACAAACACATAAACACGCATGCACACACACATACATACATAACAAACACACGTACACACACACACACACACACACACACACACACATACATAACAAATGAGGTTCCGCCTCCCGGGACAGACCCAGCTGGAAGAGCACCAGCACCGAGGGGCCGGAGGGCCCCGAGGCCCTCATGCTGAGACCCCCACCAAAAGACTACAAATATGGAGGTTTAGGTTGGATCAGTGGAGGGAGACCAGGTCTTCTGGGAAAGATGTTGGTTAGGACATACGAATGCCCAGTCCATCTCCAGGGAGTGTGTGTGTGTGTGTGTGTGTGTGTGTGTGTATCTATAGACACACATTTAATTACAGCTATAGAGGAGCATAACTACGGTGTGTGTGTGTGTGTGTGGGGGTATCTGTGAGTGTGTGAGTGTGTGCGTGTGCGGTGTGTGCGTGTGTGTGTGTGTGTGTGTGTGTGTGTGTGTGTGTGTGTGTGTGTGTGTTTGCGTGCGTGCGTGCGTACGTGTGTGTGTCTGTGCCTCTGTGTGTGTGTGTGTTTATCTTGTGTGTTAAGTTGCCTCTTATGGGTCCACCTGTGTGTTTGTATGCACACACATCAGTATATTTGTGCGTTTTCCACAAAGCTCTTCGTTGACCACTTATTGACGAAGACCAAATAAACAAGCCCTTTATTTGATTAGTGTTTCACTATCGGCAGGCGGTCACCCTGTGACCTCACCTTTATGTTTTCCCTTCAGCTGACAAAAGGAATTCATTACAGTCGTAATTACAATTCACCGTTCTAATGAAACCCAAACACGTCACGGCGCCATCTAAATGGCTCCATCCAAATCTGGAAGATTAAATCCTCTTTATTGGTCATATAAATGCACACACACTGTGTGTGCATGTACACACACAGTGAAATGAGTTTCTCTGCATTTAACCCATCCTAGTATGAGGAGCAGTGGGCAGCTATTTGATATACAGCTGCCCGGGGGGGAAGTGCAGGGGGGTCCGGTACCTTGCTCAAGGGAACCTCGGCAGTGTCCGGGTGTTTCAGGTTCGAGGACTTGAACCCGGCGACCCTCCGATCCCCGAGCCTAGTCCCGACAGATTAAACTATCCCGCCGCCAGACCGGAGCTGTGCTGCCGCCGTAAACGTCGGAGCACGCAAAACGCCACGATAAAAGGCCACAACTGCCAATTTAGCCACGAGTGGGAGCAGAAGGAAGAGGCTTTAGCAGACGTTTGAGTGACAGCAGCTTTCCGAAACAACAAGCAAATGAGCATGCCTGAAACAAACAGCTCCCATCCTGCCCAGAGGCAGAGATCAATACCCACTCTAGACCCACTGGGCTGTGGCGGAGGAGGGGTTGGGCGGGTGGGGGGGAAGTCAAACCTGAACTGCACATTTAAACACCACAGACTAACGGGGCCTATCGTCTCACAGAATTGTACCGTTGGGGTGAGCCGTGTCGGGAAACAAAGGACAAATTAAACCGGTAAATTCTCACACCGTCGCTATGGCGATGTATGGGCTGTATCGACCCAGCTTGTTAGCATTGGCGCCACGAACGCACACGTAAAACAGAGACGCAGCAGAAACATAACGTGCCACCCGTGTTGAGTGACAATCTGCTTTTTTTTGCTGATGGTGAAGACGAGACTGAATTAGTGAATGCTGTCAGTCAAACAAAAGGTCTTGAGACCAATCAGTGTGTGATTAAACCCCCTTGATTCTGATTGTTTGTACGGCGTCAACGCGGATTGCAAACTGCCAGGCGGTTGCCGGGGAAACGCTGTCTCGCCCGTTTATTTGCATAGCGCTGTTTTTATTTCAAGTCAAGTTGCGTGTTGTGTCAAAGTGAGTTCATTCCAGTTAGGCCCGTTAGCCTGAAGCCAAACAACACTCACACTTCATGACTAGTCTGCAAAGATAGCACAACTCATTCTGTCAGTCAGCCCCCAAAGCATTGTGCCCCATACTGGTGGTGCTGGTAACTTTCTACAGTGACTCATACAGCTGACAGCTGGATGAGGATTGAGAAATATCTTTATACAGAGTGTCAATATAGATGTGAGATGCTTGGATATGATTATATAGCTATAGAACCACTGTATGTGTGTGTGTGTGTATGGGTGTGTTTACAAAAAAATATATGCAGTAGCAATTAATGCAAATAACGGCTCGCTAATTTAATCGGTAAAATAGCCGTCTAATTCCAAAAATGCTATAATCAGAGTGAATGATACATACAAACGCATAGTGCATAATTAATTACACAACAAATGATGCCTAAAGGTCAACAAACACTTTCAGAATGAAGACGATGTCCATACTGTCGTTAAGTCAGACAAACCGGAGCTCTGAAATGACCAACTGACTTTCCCACCTGGAATTCCGAGTCGGGCAACCGGTCAATTCATTTGGAGCTCATTTGTTGTCAGGTTGTCAGTGGAATCGTACGGCCGGCAGGTAATCGTGTCACATCCGCTGTCCCAACTGGGTCCAAACGTCCCAGTTTGATCTATCATTATTTCAGTCATGAAGCGGTGTTTGAACCAACCTCCGTCATGGGTTTGTTTTATATATATCATATTTTAATATCCCCTTTAACAGTGTATAGAAAAAATATAGAAAATATAGAAAAAAAGCCTTTTAATGGGATTTAGGATCTTAAATCACCTGGAATTCCCCTGCTTGTGTTGACAATTTAAGATAAGAGCAACAAGAAAACATTGACATTCTAACGAACCACTCGTTAGCTAAGGTTAGAAAGAAATAACCAGAAGAACAACTGCAGCAGACGACGCTGCCGCTAGCCAGGAACATGGCTGCTTGAGGGCTCCTCCTGAAGACAAGAACACAGGCTGATGAGGACTCACTTGATTACACATTGGAATTCATTAGCAGTTTGAATGATGGTGAACAGAGCAGATGGAACATGCTAGAGATCCTCTCCTCCAGTGTGTGTGTGGTGGGGGCTGTTTTAACCTGTGGGCCTTGATTAACAACCACCCACAGGTGTGCAGCCTCACCAGCCAATCAGTCCAACTCAGGCCAGGTGAGGCTGCTTCAACCAGCCACCAACCACACACACACACACACACACACACACACACACACACACACACACACACACACACACACACACACACACACACACACACACACACACACACACTCCACAACTACAAGTTATTTAAAAGCAATGAATCAATCCCAAAAAGCCAAGCGTGGTCCTGCTCTGATGCTGCTGAGATACGAGTCAACGCTCACCATGAAACCGTCCTTCACCTCACAATCACAATGAACTCCAAGATAATAATGAATAACACGGTTATGTCCAAACAAGCCAGAAACAGCCTGTTAGTTTCATCAATCTCACGTGGTCCGGCTGCCTGGGAGAACTGCTCTACCGGTCCCCATGTGTGTCAGTTGACTTTTCTAATGAGCGTGGGAGGAGGCGGACGGCCCACAGACGTCACCTCCGCCTCAACAGTTGCGGTGTGTGGCAGAAGTGTGTGCGGAACTGTCAGGGTTTCTGCACGCGTATCTAATGAGCTAACCGGTTTACTCTTGAGACGCCCATGTGGGACAGATGAAGATCCCTTTCCCTCCGACTCCAACAATCTCCTTGTGCCGAGTGACGTGAAAAGTGTACATTTTCAGCCCACTAAAGTCCATCCATTTGTAGTCCATTAGCTGTCAGTAGCAGCCAGCGCGGGCCTGTTCTTGGCCCGCTCCATTCATATGAGTCACATAGCGGCGCTGATGCATCCCAACATGGTGGTCATGGTGTCTTCTCCTTGTAGCTGAAGAATAGCTTCCTTGTGTCCTGGTGGCTCTGCCTCTCCGTGGCGCTGAGCCCCCAGGCCACGCAGGTCGTCTCTGGTCCATCTCTCCTGCCTGGGGTCACTGGGTTTGTTCGCCTGCTGGATTCAATGTTACTTCCCTTTTGTGCTTGTTTTCAGATTCTAAAATGTGTTGTTGTGTTCCCTGATAATGTTGCTCTTGTTGCATTTCTGTGTATGTGCTCTGTCTTTCTGTGTGTCCGTCTGCCTCCTCTCTCTCTCTCTCTCTCTCTCTCTCCCTCTCCCTCTCCCTCTCTCCTCTCTCCTCTCGCTCTCTCTCCTCTCGCTCTCTCTCTCTCTCTCTCTCTCCAAAATCCTGTGCAGGCATACAAAACAAAGCGCTGACACATTGTGCGCACATTGTGTGTGTGTGTGTGTAATAACCGGCTGTTGTTGTCTCTCTCTTGGTCCTGGTTGTAGAGTCACAGTGCACACTGTGTGGTGAACCAGAAGGTGAGTTGGACTCGTCATCCTCGCCTTCCTCATCTCCCTGCAGAGTGTGTGCGTGCGTGCGTGCATGTGCGTGTGCGGGCGCGGTGAGCCCAGGTGGCCGAGCGATCCTGGAACAAGCGCATCGCCGCGGCAACTAAATGATCCCAAAGTCATTGAGCAGGGAAGCAACCATCTTCCTGTTTGTACCTTAGATTAGCCGGCTTGTTGATTGGATTACCAGCAGGCATGAAGTCTGAAGGACACGTTTAGAGGGCTGGCTAACCAACAACCTGCGCCTAACATGTTGAGCGCTACCACAATGTAGCACATCTGCTGTATAAAACACACACAGAGGGTTTATACATGTGAGGGTTCTGAATGTGTGTGTGTGTGTGTGTGTGCGTGTGTGTGTGCGTGTGTGTGTGCGTGTGTGTGTGCATGTGTGTGCGCATGTGTGTGCGTGTGTGTGTGTGTGCGTGTGTGTGTGTGTGTGTGTGTGTGAGCGAGCGTGCTTGGGTCCACTCCATACAGCATGTGAAGCAGGTCTGTCAGAGTGTAGCGGTGGGCTTTATGTGGAGGCCTGTCAGCGACCATCAGCCTCGTCAGCTTATCACCTTGGCTCTGACTCCGCCCTCTTTTCCGTACCGCTGGCCATTGCAAGCTGCTTCACCGTCGCCACCAGCAATGGAGTTTTCTGCTTTTTCAAACTGATACGGCCTTCATATCACAGCCATTCATTTCCCTGCCTTTAAAATCGATTGGACATTGATTATATAAAGCCTTGAGTGTCCTAAACGCACCAGCCGGGTTTGACCTCATATTGATCGGCATGTCGATAGTGCAAATTTTTCAACCGCCTCAACGAGAAGCTACAATATCACAGCTGAGGGATCAGGAGCAGATCTGATTCCACCTCCCCCACCACCCACCCACCAACCACCACCACCCACCACCCACCACCCACCAACCACCACCAACCACCACCACCCACCAACCACCACCACCCACCAACCAACCACCACCCACCAACCACCACCCACCACCACCCACCACCCACCCACCACCACCACCACCAACCACCACCAATAAAAGAGGATTCAATCCTCCAGATGTAGATCCAGGTGTGCAGGTGAGGCTGCTCAAACCAGCTGCCAACCACATCCTCTCCACACAAACACATACAGCATATGACAGGTGAAGGATTCTGCAGACCCAAATGCGCTGGTGGACACCAACAGTGGGAGTGGACGCTGCCCTTTGCCGTTGTGTGTTCAAGGTGATGTGATTTATCGCCATGAATAACACAGCAGCAGCAGTTGAATCACGGGCATTCCCAACTCTTTTCTCTCTCTCGATAACAGATAGCGGGCCGTCGCTATATACTAGCATACATTTAAGCCGCACGTCGGCTTTGATAAGGATCACCGTTTTACCGCCACCAGTTTATTCATCGCGCTGTTGCGGACACGCCGCTCGGACTCAGCTGGAGATCCGGGGGGGGAGAGAGAGAGAGAGAGAGAGAGAGAGAGAGAGAGAGAGAGAGAGAGAGAGAGAGAGAGAGAGAGAGAGGCTGGCTGGCTGGCTGGCTGGCTGGCTGGCTGGCTGGCTGGCTGGCTGGCTGGCTGGCTGGCTGGCTGGCTGGCTGGCTGGCTGGCTGGCTGGCTGGCTGGCTGGCTGGCTGGCTGGCTGGCTGGCTGGCTGGCTTTGGATTTTACAGAGGCCCTAATATCTGTGAAGGACCATTTGTCCACCCCCCCCCCAAACGGTTAAGGACAAGAGCCCTGTTTGCTTGGTTTGATTTGCCCAAAAAAGGCCAAAATGTAACCTTTGGAAGACGGATAGCCTTGCTGCCATCCTATGGATTGGTTGTTGTTGTTGTTGTTGTTGTTGGCTAAAGGGCTCTGGTGTGTGATAGTGGGCCTTGATTAGCCAAACTAAGCTCTTTTGGTTGACCGTCATTTAATAAATCCCTCCTGTTGTTTACTGCTTCTAGAAGGACCACTGGCACTCGGCTAACATTTGTTGTTTGCCTTTGCCGTTGATATACCTTTGTTTATTCCTATATATATTATTATTATATATTATTATATATGATATATTATTATATATATTATTATTATATTATATTATTCCTGCTGAATTAGAGTCCAACGGTTAATTACATTGATCTCTGCAATAGGGATGTGCGCAATTTCCAGTCATTTAGTTGACTAGATTCAAGATTCCAGATTTGTATTTGCCAGATCCAACAAGTCCAATGGATCCATTACTCCCAATAGGGTTTCAATTTGATTATTGACTAATTGGCATGGATGTACAGTATGTGTTTTAATTAGATATAGACAAATAACCATGGATGTATGCGTTTTAAATATAGACTAATAACCATGGATGTACTGTATGTGTTTTAATTAGAAATAGACTAATAACCATGGATGTATTTGTTTTAAATAGATAAAGACTATTAACCATGGATGTATTTGTTTTAAATAGATATAGACTAATGGACGATGTGCCAGATTATATTCTTATGTCTGTTTCTCTTTAGGACTGAGTACTGACTACTGAGTTTAAGCCAACGGGGGATGTTTGTAGAAACCTCCTGAACCTCCCTACTCTGCAATGGAGAAATGCTTTTTTTAAATATTGATATAAAGGGGATAGACTTTTTGAAAAGAGAAACATTATATTGATGATGCTGAATGTTTTATCATCACTGCATCCTTCTAGATGGCCGGCTATCATCTGAAGGACCTTTTTGAAGCACACTTCCAACAACAACAAACAACAAATCGTGAGGATTGAATCCTCTTTATTGGTCACATACATGAAGACATACAGTGAAACGTGTTCTCTGCATTTAACCCATCCTAGTATTAGGAGCAGTGGGCAGCTATTCATACAGCGCCCGGGGAGCAGTTAGGGTTAGGGTCTTCCTCAAGGACACCTCGACAGTTTTTGCTAGGAGGAGCCGGGGATCGAACCAGCAACCTTCCGGTTGTGAGGCGACCGCTCTACCTCCTGAGCTAGACTGCCGCCCACCCCCTCCTGAGCTAGACTGCCGCCCACCCCTTCCGGCTCTCCTTGCGTACTTGCGGTTCGGTTCAGAGTCGGTTCCCCATGATCAGTGAGCTCAGGTTGCTTCCATCTGGTCGCAGATTAAAAATCTGCCGGACAGAACGGATTTAGCAACTCATGTGTCCTTGCTGTCATGTCATTCTATGTGTTGTGCTGTAACGTGTGTGTGTGTTGATTGGTGTGTGCGTGTGTTGATTGTGGATGAGGATTGTATTACTGCCGGCTGCCATACAAATTTCCCATGGCGGATAATTGAAGATAATGACCTTACCTTACCTTGGTTAGGGCTTAGGGCATCTTTCCGTGAAAAGACAGAGTGGTTTGGGGAAATTGAGCGCCTTAACACCATGACAACCAACAATCAACAAGGTTGGTCTCTTTGTGATTGGCTTTTTATTACAGAACATCTGATTTATTACCTGTGAGATTTCATATGTTTTCTTGGAAGAAATGATGGGCATGGCTCCCTGTCCCCGCCCTCGCTCCCCTTGAGATGTATGAGATGCTGTGGCCCTGTGGCTTTGATCAGAGTTGGAGAACAAGCGTGAGCATGTGAAGTTGTTTGGCAGATTGTATTTCCCCGTGGATTCTGGTGACTCTGAATGAATTATGAAGGTGAAATAATGTTCACCTCGTGCTGCATACAAAAATACAACTATTATCAAATGGTGCTGTGGTTGAAGCCACAACTCTATTCCCCCCCTCTGGGCTCAAGGTCATGTGTCTTTGACCTACGGTCCTCTCTTGCACTTTTTAAGTATCTTTTGACTTTGTTTTTTTCGACTGCCGGCTCGGGCCACAGCAGCGGAGAGAGTGGAGGCTGTCGGGGGGAACTCGGCACAGATATGATGCTATTTAAATGCTAATGTGTTAAGAGGAGCAAAACGACCTTTATTCACACTCAACAAGGCAACAAGAGTGCTAAAAACAAGACAGGGACAGAGGGTGCCGAGTCTTAAATCCGCTATTATTGGCTTGTGTCTACACAGAGAGTTTGCGGTCCAACAAGTCTCTATACAAGGTCTAAAGACTTTTGGACGTAATATGGAATGACCTCGTCTCTCAGTCAGTTTGAGTCAGTCTGACTAAATGGTTGCCGTGGGTTTCATCAGCACCATCGATAGCATCCGAGTCCAAATCCTCCACAGTCCACATTTAAGCTCCACCATAATGGTTTGTAGCGATGGTTCATGCGGTGTAGTGCTCTGTGTACCCGGAGAGCAGAAACATGCTTGGCGTTTGGCAGAAGCGATTTCTCTCACCTGAGAGACCTGCTGACCTCGCTTTCCTGCCTTTTGCCTGACATCAATATTCAATCGTTCAACAGTTGTTGGAGAATTCCCGTTTTTATTTTCGAAGACCTACGCTCCCGTGTCTTTGTTTTGGTTTTTGGTTCCTCACACTCCAACAACCTACAGTACATGTGTGGTTCAGAGAGAGAGAGAGAAGAGCTCATGTATTCCGTATGTGTGTGTGTCTTGAGAGTCAGGGAGGCCCTTCGAGGGAACGCGTCACTCGGCAGCGAAAGGCCACAGAGAACGACATAACTAGCAGTAGCGTAACTTCAGCGTCATCGCCACCCAACAGCAAGCGGGGGGCACAACGTCCCTCTGTCAGGTGGATGGGGAGTGGTTGGTGAGTCAATCAGGTGGAGTGGTCGGTGAGTCAGATGGACAGCCCTCAGACGGAGATCACCTGCTTCAGCTGCCGGGCCTACAGTCATTGATTTGTTTCCCAGTGGGTTATTTTTATATCAAAGATTAACCTGTCAATCAATCAATCAAACAAAGCATCATATTCTAACTATTCTTCTAACTCTATTCTTCTAACTCTATTAATTAACATATTGAATTTGTCTTAGTTTGTCCCCAAACGGTATCCTAGATGAACATAGAATTGGCGATGAATCCAATGTGTAAAATGTGGGGACAAAGGCGGCAGTAGAGCTCAGGAGGAAGAGCGGCCGGAAGGTTGCTGGTTCCATCCCCAGCTGTGGGGGATCCAAGAGGCGTGACTTGTAAATGGCTTAGGATAAAAGCGCTCTATAAAAGCAGCCATAACCATTGACCATCACATAGAGAGAGACGTTGGTGTCAAGACATCGCACGAGGACACCGGCTCACGTTCACTTCCTCAGAATATGAGATGCACACAGTTGCTTGGATCATGGATCAGCTTTAGAAAAGGCACAGATTGAATTGCATGGGATTCCTTTAGCCTCTGGGGCCACGGACCAGAAAAGTAGACCAACCCAATGTGGCGCTTCTGAGTCCCAAATAACAGCCAAATCCAACCCAAAAGCAGCCGGTTTGCCCTCTGATGCTGATGGAGACTACAACAGAACAAGGAGGCTCAGAACCGCTGGGCCTTAGGGGGGGGGACAAATCAAACCCCCCCCCCTCCCGTTAGAAATTGTTCAATCTTTTGTACACAGTGAGTGTTGAAGTGGAGCAGTTGATGTCGTTAAGCCTCCATGCCTAAAAGATTAGTAAGATCAATTCAATCGTTTCCTTTTGCACACACAAAACGCTCCGAGTGCGGTTCACTGTGGCTCATAACCGACAACACAATGGAATCAGTTTGTGGTAATGTGAGCCTCATCCAATGTGACATAACACAGGTGCCTCCGCAGTGCTAACGCCCGCGCTATGAAGCACAAGCATTCATGTGATTTGATATCCAACTCATTGTTTATTTAGTTTGTTAAGAGTAGTAAACAACATTGCTTGGCTAGAGACATTCTAAATCCTATGGATAGACATCACGTTGTTTGTCTTGTCTGCAGCAGTGTTCTAATACCATCCATTTATTCCTATAGTAATGAAGCCATATAGCCAATGTGTGTACTTAATGTCATTCAAAGTGGAAGCTCCCTCCTGATTAGCCTGGCTTGAGGGAGAGGTTGTGGTTGAGTGATGGGCATGAAGGCAGCTCAAGGTACAAAATGGCTGCCCAGGTGGTTTTTTTCAGTCCATTGTATATTTAGTTTGGGAATAAAAGAAACCAATTGCCATTGAATATCCCCGTGGACAGGGGATGGTTGTTATTGTACCACATACAGGAATTGCTTGCAGTGCATTCATAGACTTAACAGAAGCACCCCTCTGTGACAATGTATTGTGACTGTCACAAAGTTAGTATTGACTGCCAACACAATGGGTTGGAGGGCTGTCACGTTGTGTGGACCACATTCACGGTGTGTCTGAGGCCTTTCTTATAAAACCAGGGCAAAACCAGAGCACTGGAGGGCGTGGCCGTTGTCCAGCGGGTGTCTGACGTTTTGTCCGTTTGCCGGTCGTGCCTAGCTTCGTTTATTCCAAGTTTACTCAAATGAAACGTGCTGTGTGAGTGTCCAAAGGTGTCTCCTTTTTTCTCTTTTCAGAGAGCGTGCACAACACTCGTCAACACTTCATCACCCCAAAACATCCTACCCCCCCGTAACGTCCACTTCCAGGACTCCCGGTCAACATCCAACCCCCCCCCCCCCCGTAACGTCCACTTCCAGGACTCCCGGTCAACATCCAACCCCCCCCCCCCCCCACCGTAACGTCCACTTCCAGGACTCCCGGTCAACATCCAACCCCCCCCCCCCCCCCCCGTAACGTCCACTTCCAGGACTCCCGGTCAACATCCAACCTTCCCCCCCCCCGTAACGTCCACTTCCAGGACTCCCGGTCAACTTCCAACCCCCCCCCCCCCGTAACGTCCACTTCCAGGACTCCCGGTCAACATCCAACCCCCCCCCCCCCCCCCCGTAACGTCCACTTCCAGGACTCCCGGTCAACTCCCCATTTCCACGGTTGCTGCTCCGTCACAGCGTTCCCCCCGATCCGAACAATTCGACGCACATCTTCCGCAGAACCGTGCATCCAAGCGACTTCACGTCCCTCGACACTTCACTGCCTTGGCCAATGAGCAATGCTCAGTGGGAAGTCGAGTGGATGAACGGTTGTAGACTAAATCAAAAGGACGGACGGACAATGCAGTTGATGTACACAGAGACTCATATAAGGACAGTTCGATGGTGCCCTTGAGCAAGGCACCAGACCCCCTACACACTGCTCCCTGGGGAGCTGGATACACAACAGCTGCCTTACTGCTCCTAATACTGGGATGGGTTGAATGCAGAGAAACACATTTCACTGTGTGTGTGTGTGTGTGTGTGATCTATAAAGAGGATTCAATCCTCAAGATTAAGATTTAGATTTAGATGACATGAGACAGCTGCATACCAAATAATAATCCATGTTCATGATGGTCTAATGGTCTAATGCTAAACGCCTACAATGCTTCCCATTCATTTGTAGACAGTCCAAAGTTCAGTCAAGAACCTTATCTGGATTGTCACTGACTCCCTTTAATGAACTGCATTGAGATAATAGTTTAACGCTAACAAAAGAACAGATAATAAATGATATATCTATCTAGAAGTGTGTGAGCATGGTCAGATTCAAGGCTTTATGTTCACATGACAGACGTTGGTCTTTCTCAATAGGCTCATATGAGCTCAGACATTGAGCTAGTTCCGTAGAGTTTCACAATAAGGGTTCAATGATCAGGCCGTTTGTTCCCCCATGAAACCCAAATGGACCGAAGCCTCATTCCCATGAGCACGTATCAAACCCCCAGACTCGCTCACTCACATTTGGTTTGTTTTGGTTTATTTTCCCGGCGGCCTTCCTCGCCGCTCACACCTCAGGAAACCTCCTTAACGTCACGGGGGCTACGGTCGGCCCAGAGTCTGAGGGTTTATGAGGCTTGTGTCGGGGAGCCCGGGGAGAGCCAGGGTGAGCTGGCGTTGTTTTTGGTCTCTCGCCGTGTTTGTTTCTAACTCTTTTCCACCGAAGCACATGGCAGGGTGCAGATAAGCATGAAGTATGGCTAGAGCAATCACTCGCTACATTTCACACCCCGGGATATCAAATGATTAAGCGTCGGTACGACCTGACAATAAAGGTGAAAGGCCATATAGTGGTGATTGTGCTGGTTTTGATTACTAAATGTGATGTTTTGTTGGGTAATGATTCACATTAGTTATAGTATGTGTATTAGTATTAGCATTTCAAGGGGGTCATGAATTCATAGTTAAGGGGCGGCAGGATAGCTCAGTCTGTTAGAACTTTTGGCCTGGGAACCGGAAGTTCGCCGGTTCGAGTCCCCGAAACACCTAGGCACTGCCGAGGTGCACTTGAGCAAGGCACCAGACCCCTACACTGCTCCCCGGGCGCTGTATATATACAATAGCTGCCCACTGCTCCTTAGACTAGGATGGGTTAGATGCAGAGAAACCAATGTCACTGTGTGTCTCCATGTGACCAATAAAGAGGATTCAATCCTCCAATCATCCTTTAGATTTAGTTCAATGAC
>JANIIK010000764.1:127500-130000 GCA_027704905.1 Muraenolepis orangiensis
GGAATGAGACCCTCAAACCCATCAGTGCCAGCAAGGACGGGCTAGACTGAAGGACGTGTCTGTCCCCCTGGTCGCTCTTCCTACGACCCCTCACCTGTCTGTCCCCCTGGTCCCTCCTCCTACGACCCCTCACCTGTCTGTCCCCCTGGTCCCTCCTCCTACGACCCCTCACCTGTCTGTCCCCCTGGTCCCTCCTGATATGACCCCTCACCTGTCTGTCCCCCTGGTCCCTCCTCCTATGACCCCTCACCTGTCTGTCCCATGGTCCCTCCTCCTACGACCCCTCACCTGTCTGTCCCCCTGGTGCCTCCTCCTACGACCCCTCACCTGTCTGTCCCCCTGGTCCCTCCTCCCACGACCCCTCACCTGTCTGTCCCCCTGGTCCCTCCTCCTACGACACACACACACACACACACACACACACACACACACAACTGTGTATTTGTGATCTGACTTTGATAAGGAAGCCATTTTTTCACCACAGACACAACAGGAAAGAAAACATCAGACACAAACCTATTGAACTAAAGACCTAATGAAAGATGAATTAATATAAAGATCAACATCAGACACAAACCTATTGAACTAAAGACCTAATGAAAGATGAATTAATATAAAGATCAACATCAGACACAAACCTATTGAACTAAAGCCCTAATGAAAGATGAATTAATATAAAGATCAACATCAGACACAAACCTATTGAACTAAAGACCTAATGAAAGATGAATTAATATAAAGATCAACATCAGACACAAACCTATTGAACTGAAGCCCTAACTAAAGATGTGTTCCTCAGTAAGAGGAAGAGAAACCAGTTGTCAGTGAGGACTCCAGCCAGCCTTTAGAGCAGGGCTCCATTATTCACCATGTGTTGACCTGAGGACCACATTGATGTGGACTTGGTTCAATCTTTAGAACATAAATGTTGTTCATCAAAGGGAGCTCCATGTGAGCTGGTGGATTACAACTGTTGGCTTGTGTTGGTTTCTTACTCTAGAAGAGACTTGGGGTGCAGGTGAGGGGCGTGGCCACCGGGGGGGCGCTGTGTGGGTGTGTGTGTCAGATAAGAGCAGTAGGCAGAGAGATAGAGAGAGTGTGTATGTGTGTGTGTGTGTGTGTGTGTGTGTGTGTGTGTGTGTGTGTGTGTGTGTGTGTGTGTGTGTGTGTGTGTGTGTGTGTGTGTGTGTGTGTGTGTGTGTGTGTGTGTGTGTGTGTGTGTGAAATGCTGTACTGTTATTTTGTTCATAATGTTCTCATTTGCTGTGTAAGAATGATAGTTATTACTCTGTTCTTAATGTTCTCACTTGCTGTGTGTGTGTGTGTGTGTGTGTGTGTGTGTGTGTGTGTGTGTTTGTGTGTGTATGTGTGTTTGTGTGTATGTGTGTGTGTGTGTGTGTGTATGTGAAAGAGAGGTAAGAGCAGTACGCAGTAAGAGCAGTACGCATAGAAAGATAGAGTGTGTGTGTATGCTTGTGTGTGTTTGTGTGTGTGTGTGTGTGTGTGTGTGTGTGTGTGTGTGTGTGTGTGTACATTTATTCATAACATTGTTATTCATTGTGTGTTCCTAAGGATATCAACTGTGTGTGTATGTGAGAGAGAGATAAGAGCAGTAGGCAGTAAGAGCAGCACACAGAGAAAGATAGAGAGAGAGTGTGTGTGTGTGTGTGTGTGTGTGTGTGTGTGTGTGTGTGTGTGTGTGTGTGTGTGTGTGTGTGTGTGTGTGTGTGTATGTGTGAGAGAGAGATAAGAGCAGTAGGCACACTACTACATTAAAACATGAGTTAACTCAAGGTCAAATAAGCTTTTTTGCAACTCACAAAATTAAGTTATACAAGTTGTTCAATTAATGATCAAACATGTTACAACTTTATACTTTGAGTTAAAGAGACTTAAGATGTTACATTATCTTGTCAAAGCAACTTTAAATTCTACACTATCTTAACTCACAATTTCAAGTAAAGTTAACTTAAAACTGTATTCATACCAACTGCCAATTCAAGTTATGTTAACTCATGTTTTTAAGGCAGCAATTGAACTTACATTTTCAAATTGACTGAACTAGTGTTTTTTGTATCTCTTGAATATTAATGGCAATTTAACCAGTTTCCTTAAACGTCATACTTAGAACTTTAACAATCAGACAAAAGTCTATTTATAGATCAAGTATCTTTATTCTTGAACAAACAAAAATACATAAAAAAATATACATACTCTTAAATATACATCAATTCACATTACAAATACACACTAATACAAGTCACTGGTACCCACAGTAGCCAGAACCAGACTTCCATTAAACCACAGATTAACCTAAAACAAGTTGAATATGCCGTCTATTGCGAAGAATTCGGGTGTTCATAGCATCATTTTTAGCTGAATTTCTTTAACTTGTGTGAACATAACTGAAAATACGTGGCAAGTTCCTGTTGCTGCTAACCCTGATGAACACTCATTGAAATGCAGTCTGCTTCAAAACTCAAGGACTATTCCCATGTCC
>JANIIK010000765.1:5000-18142 GCA_027704905.1 Muraenolepis orangiensis
GCAGTTAGCATGTGCAGTTAGCATGTGCAGTGTAAAGTGTGTATGTGCAGTTTGCATGTGCAGTGAGCATGTGCAGTGTAAAGTGTGTATGTGCAGTTTGCATGTGCAGTGAGCATGTGCAGTGTGCAGTGTGCAGTGTGTATGTGCAGTGTGCATGTGCGTGTGCATGTGCAGTGTGCAGTGAGCATGTGCAGTGAGCATGTGCAGTGAGCATGTGCAGTGTGCATGTCCGGTGTGCAAGTGCAGTGTGCATGTGCAGTGTGCATGTGCATGTGCAGTGTGCAGTGTGCATGTGCAGTGTGCATGTCCCGTGTGCATGTGCAGTGTGCATGTGCAGTTAGCATGTGCAGTGAGCATGTGCAGTGAGCATGTGCAGTGTGCATGTGCAGTGAGCATGTGCAGTGTGCAGTGTGCAGTGTGCATGTGCATGTGCATGTGCGTGTGTGCGTGTGCAGTGTGCAGTGTGCAGTGTGCGTGTGCAGTGTGCATGTGCAATGTGCAGTGAGCATGTGCAGTGTGCAGTGTGCATGTGCAGTGTGCACGTGCAATGAGCATGTGCAGTGTGCATGTGCAGTGTGCATGTCCCGTGTGCATGTGCAGTGTGCAGTGTGCATGTGCAGTGTGCATGTGCAGTGTGCAGTGTGCAGTGCTGTGCAGTGTGCATGTGCAGTTTGCATGTGCAGTGGGCAGTGTGCAGTGTAAAGTGTGTATGTGCAGTGTGCATGTGCAGTGTGCAGTGTGCAGTGAGCATGTGCAGTGTGCATGTCCGTGTGCATGTGCAGTGTCATGTGCAGTGTGCATGTGCAGTGTGCATGTCCGTGTGCATGTGCAGTGTGCATGTGGAGTTAGCATGTGCAGTTAGCATGTGCAGTGAGCATGTGCAGTGTGCATGTGCAGTGAGCATGTGCAATGTGCAGTGTGCAGTGTGCATGTGCATGTGCATGTGCAGTGTGCATGTGCAGTGTGCATGTGCAGTGTGCATGTGCAGTGTGCATTTGCAGTGTGCAGTGTGTATGTGCAGTTAGCATGTGCAGTTAGCATGTGCAGTGTAAAGTGTGTCATGTGCAGTGTGAGCATGTGCAGTGAGTATGTGCAGTGTGCAGTGTGCAGTTAGCATGTGCAGTTAGCATGTGCAGTGTAAAGTGTGTATGTGCAGTGTGCATGTGCAGTGAGCATGTGCAGTGAGCATGTGCAGTGAGCATGTGCAGTGTGCATGTGCAGTGAGCATGTGCAGTGTGCATGTGCAGTGAGCATGTGCAGTGTGCATGTGCAGTGAGCATGTCCCGGGCCAAAAGAAAAAAAAACGGAAAACCAAGCGCTGTTGCAGAGACTGCTGTGACATCACTCAGCGGCTGAGCTTCAGTGTGTGTGTGTGTGTGTGTGTGTGTGTGTGTGTGTGTGTGTGTTGTGTGTGTGTGTGTGTGTGTGTGTGTGTGTGTCGCTGGAGAGTGAATCAGTATCCCAATCACATCCACACTCTATGTCTATATTAGACACTGACCTTGGCCTGCCAGGCGTCCTATTCGTCCAGGCCTCACACAATGCTAATGGATTTTTGGTTGGTGGGTGGGTGGTGGTTGGTGGGTGGTGGTGGTGGTGGGTGGTGGTGGGTGGTGGGTGGTGGTGGTTGGTGGTGGGTGGTGGTGGGTGGTTGGTGGTGGTGGGTGGTTGGTGGTGGGTGGGTGCTGGGTGGTGGGTGGTGGTGGTTGGTGGTGGTTGGTGGGTGGGTGGTGGTTTTGTGGTGGTTGGTGGGTGGGTGGTGGTTGGTGGTGGTTGGTGGGTGGGTGGTGGTTTGTGGGTGGTGAGGTGGAAGGATGGTTTCATGGTGAGCGTTGACTCGTATCTCAGCAGCATCGGAGCAGGACCACGTTTGGCTTTTTAGGATTGATTCATTGCTTTTAAATAACTTGTAGTTGTGGAGTGTGTGTGTGTGTGTGTGTGTCTGTGTGTGTGTGTGTGTGTGTGTGTGTGTGTGTGTGTGTGTGTGTGTGTGTGTGTGTGTGTGTGTGTGGTTGGTGGCTGGTTGAAGCAGCCTCACCTGACCCACAGGTGCTGCACACCTGTGGGTGGTTGTTAATCAAGGCCCACAGGTTAAAACAGCCCCCACCACACACACACTGGAGGAGAGGATCTCTAGCATGTTCCATCTGCTCTGTTCACCATCATTCAAACTGCTAATGAATTCCAATGTGTAATCAAGTGAGTCCTCATCAGCCTGTGTTCTTGTCTTCAGGAGGAGCCCTCAAGCAGCCATGTTCCTGGCTAGCGGCAGCGTCGTCTGCTGCAGTTGTTCTTCTGCTTATTTCTTTCTAACCTTAGCTAACGAGTGGTTCGTTAGAATGTCAATGTTTTCTTGTTGCTCTGATCTTAAATTGTCAACACAAGCAGGGGAATTCAGGTGATTTAAGATCCTAAATCCCATTAAAAGGCTTTTTTCTATATTTTCTATATTTTTTCTATACACTGTTAAAGGGGATATAATCATATCCAAGCATCTCTCATCTATATTGACACTCTGTATAAAGATATTTCTCAATCCTCATCCAGCTGTCAGCTGTATGAGTCACTGTAGAAAGTTACCAGCACCACCAGTATGGGGCACAATGCTTTGGGGGCTGACTGACAGAATTAGTTTTGCTATCTTTGCAAACTAGTCATCGAAGTGTGAGTGTTTTTTGGCTTCAGGCTAACGGGCCTAACTGGAATGAACTCACTTTGACACAACACGCAACTTGACTTGAAATAAAGCCGGCCAGGCAACCGCCTGGCAGTTTGCAATCCGCGTTGACGCCGTACAAACAATCAGAATCAAGGGGGTTTAATCACACACTGATTGGTCTCAAGACCTTTTGTTTGACTGACAGCATTCACAAATTCAGTCTCGTCTTCACGATCAGCAAAAAAAAGCAGATTGTCACTCAACACGGGTGGCACGTTATGTTTCTGCTGCGTCTCTGTTTTACGTGTGCGTTCGTGGCGCCAATGCTAACAAGCTGGGTCGATACAGCCCATACATCGCCATAGCGACGGTGTGAGAATTGACCGGTTTAATTTGTCCTTTGTTTCCCGACACGGCTCACCCCAACGGTACAATTCTGTGAGACGATAGGCCCCGTTAGTCTGTGGTGTTTTAAATGTGCAGTTCAGGTTTGACTTCCCCCCCACCCGCCCAACCCCTCCTCCGCCACAGCCCAGTGGGTCTAGAGTGGGTATTGATCTCTGCCTCTGGGCAGGATGGGAGCTGTTTGTTTCAGGCATGCTCATTTGCTTGTTGTTTCGGAAAGCTGCTGTCACTCAAACGTCTGCTAAAGCCTCTTCCTTCTGCTCCCACTCGTGGCTAAATTGGCAGTTGTGGCCGTTTATCGTGGCGTTTTGCGTGCTCCGACGTTTACGGCGGCAGCACAGCTCCGGTCTGGCGGCGGGATAGTTTAATCTGTCGGGACTAGGCTCGGGGATCGGAGGGTCGCCGGGTTCAAGTCCTCGAACCTGAAACACCCGGACACTGCCGAGGTTCCCTTGAGCAAGGTACCGGACCCCCCTGCACTTCCCCCCCGGGCAGCTGTATATCAAATAGCTGCCCACTGCTCCTCATACTAGGATGGGTTAAATGCAGAGAAATCACTCCGGAGATCTGTCACATGTCACCAGAAAGGCCATTATGGCCAGTGTGAATAGAGCAGTCCTTCCTCACAGCAACAGAGAGCGGTCCATTGGCTCACCGCACAGGTGGAATAACAGTCCTTCCTCACAGCAAACAGAGAGCGGTCCCAGGCTCACCCACAGGTGGAATAACAGTCCTTCCTCACAGCAAACAGAGAGCGGTCCCAGGCTCACCCACAGGTGGAATAACAGTCCTTCCTCACAGCAAACAGAGAGCGGTCCCAGGCTCACCCACAGGTGGAATAACAGTCCTTCCTCACAGCAAACAGAGAGCGGTCCCAGGCTCACCCACAGGTGGAATAACAGTCCTTCCTCACAGCAAACAGAGAGCGGTCCCAGGCTCACCCACAGGTGGAATAACAGTCCTTCCTCACAGCAAACAGAGAGCGGTCCCAGGCTCACCCACAGGTGGAAGCACATTTGTTAAGCGGCTGTGAGCTTTACAACCACTTTAGGGAAAGGAAATTGCCAAAACATGATTGCCGCACATTAGTACAAAGGTCATGTGAGAATGAAGCGGCACAAATACCATATCTTGATGACTGTTATTATCGCTGTTGTTCCTTATTATAGTGGACCACTGTGTCAACTATTTGTGAGATATAAACAAAACAGTGAATTCCAGTTGAAATTGCATATGCAGATGTAATGTATGGCATATGTAGAGATGTTAGCATGACGCTGGAACAGCCACCTGGGAGACACATTTGATCTACTTCAAAAAAATGCGCAGTGGTTCCCAACGTCCATTTTTTTGACATGGAATGGGTCTGTACTGGACAACAACAACCTGCCCGGTGGAACCACAAGCAAAAGTGATATGGCTGACCATTCATCTCAAACCCAGAAGAGGACTGATAACCAAAACGATAGCATCATGTTGCCATTGTGAAAATGTTCCTTGGCCGTCAACAGTCGACACAAACTCTGGGCCAGAATTGGTGAAACAACGACCTTTTCCCATAGCCACTAGTGGGAAGACAAGCTCAAACGTCCTGTGTAGTTAGTAGGAAAAGGCCACGGTTAAATCGTCTTCTGAAACCTCAATCTTCACCTCCAGCGCTCGCAAATGAGTTCATCTTTAAATGAATGTACTTAGTAATAAGACAGGAAACACCGGCCCTCACACTTCTTGGTGTCCGGCCCGTGCGCTGTGCAGTCTCACCCCACAAGTTGGGCTGTAGCATTGTCCAAATTCTGCATTGAATGCTGGATCCAAGATGAGTTGGTACATCATGGCTTTGGCTATAAAAGAGCACTCTATGCTAAAAAAGTAAAAACAAACATGTCATCAAATATCTACAGCGACCCCCGCCACACCGTATGCATATCAGGTGACCCCAAGTGGGATTGCCTGATATCTTCCCAAGTAGGAAATCACTAAAGACTTTCCAATACTCCAACCACCACTGACCATTGAGCTGATGATCTAAGAGGGGATTCATCATCTCAACAAGCCGCCTCCTTGATGACTATTACAAACGCTACTTGGTGTCATTGAAGAGAATCCAGAAATCAAAGAGCCGGCAAACGGGGTGTCTCTGATCCTACATTCATCTCTCATTAAAGGCCTGGTCTCCATACGCTAACGGCTCTGGCCTTGATCTGATCATACATTCATCTCTCATTAAAGGCCTGGTCTCCATACGCTAACGGCTCTGGCCTTGATCTGATCCTACATTCACCTCTCATTAAAGGCCTGGTCTCCATACGCTAACGGCTCTGGCCTTGATCTGATCATACATTCATCTCTCATTAAAGGCCTGGTCTCCATACGCTAACGGCTCTGGCCTTGATCTGATCATACATTCATCTCTCATTAAAGGCCTGGTCTCCATACGCTAACGGCTCTGGCCTTGATCTGATCCTACATTCATCTCTCATTAAAGGCCTGGTCTCCATACGCTAACGGCTCTGGCCTTGATCTGATCATACATTCATCTCTCATTAAAGGCCTGGTCTCCATACGCTAACGGCTCTGGCCTTGATCTGATCCTACATTCATCTCTCATTAAAGGCCTGGTCTCCATACGCTAACGGCTCTGGCCTTGATCTGATCATACATTCATCTCTCATTAAAGGCCTGGTCTCCATACGCTAACGGCTCTGGCCTTGATCTGATCATACATTCATCTCTCATTAAAGGCCTGGTCTCCATACGCTAACGGCTCTGGCCTTGATCTGATCATACATTCATCTCTCATTAAAGGCCTGGTCTCCATACGCTAACGGCTCTGGCCTTGATCTGATCATACATTCATCTCTCATTAAAGGCCTGGTCTCCATACGCTAACGGCTCTGGCCTTGATCTGATCATACATTCATCTCTCATTAAAGGCCTGGTCTCCATACGCTAACGTCTCTGGCCTTGATCTGATCATACATTCATCTCTCATTAAAGGCCTGGTCTCCATACGCTAACGGCTCTGGCCTTGATCTGATCATACATTCATCTCTCATTAAAGGCCTGGTCTCCATACGCTAACGGCTCTGGCCTTGATCTGATCATACATTCATCTCTCATTAAAGGCCTGGTCTCCATACGCTAACGGCTCTGGCCTTGATCTGATCATACATTCATCTCTCATTAAAGGCCTGGTCTCCATACGCTAACGGCTCTGGCCTTGATCTGATCATACATTCATCTCTCATTAAAGGCCTGGTCTCCATACGCTAACGTCTCTGGCCTGATCTGATCCTACATTCATCTCTCATTAAAGGCCTGGTCTCCATACGCTAACGGCTCTGGCCTTGATCTGATCATACATTCATCTCTCATTAAAGGCCTGGTCTCCATACGCTAACGGCTCTGGCCTTGATCTGATCATACATTCATCTCTCATTAAAGGCCTGGTCTCCATACGCTAACGGCTCTGGCCTTGATCTGATCCTACATTCATCTCTCATTAAAGGCCTGGTCTCCATACGCTAACGGCTCTGGCCTTGATCTGATCATACATTCATCTCTCATTAAAGGCCTGGTCTCCATACGCTAACGGCTCTGGCCTTGATCTGATCATACATTCATCTCTCATTAAAGGCCTGGTCTCCATACGCTAACGGCTCTGGCCTTGATCTGATCATACATTCATCTCTCATTAAAGGCCTGGTCTCCATACGCTAACGGCTCTGGCCTTGATCTGATCATACATTCATCTCTCATTAAAGGCCTGGTCTCCATACGCTAACGGCTCTGGCCTTGATCTGATCATACATTCATCTCTCATTAAAGGCCTGGTCTCCATACGCTAACGGCTTGCTCACCTTGAGATGAAATAAAGCCGTCTGAGAACACTACATCATAACACCGTGTAAGGTACTCTCTCCCCCCTCCGCCTCTCACCTACGCTGTGAGCTGATCTGAGGTCAGGTGAAGGTGATAATTAGCTAGACCTACCCTATACTATTTTATTCACAGGAATGCTCCGTCTCTGAGAATACACGTGCGATTCTGTAATATATAAATAGTATTTTACTGTAGCGAAGGGTGGGATTGCAGGGGTGGAAACTAAAGTAAGTGCCTTGCTGGGTTCCTTGCTTGAGAGTTATTATGGCGGGAAAAATGCCATTGTTCACAGGGTGACTGCCTGCCGATAGTGAAACACTAATCAAATAAAGGGCTTGTTTATTTGGTCTTCGTCAATAAGTGGTCAACGAAGAGCTTTGTGGAAAACGCACAAATATACTGATGTGTGTGCCAGCATGTGTGTGCTGCATACAAACACACAGGTGGACCCATAAGAGGCAACTTAACACACAAGATAAACACACACACACACACAGAGGCACAGACACACACACGTAAGCACGCACGCACACAAACACACACACACACACACACACCCACACTCCCTGGAGATGGACTGGACTGGTATGTCCTAACCAACATCTTTCCCAGAAGACCTGGTCTCACTCCTCTGATCCAACCTAAACCTCCATATTTGTAGTCTTTTGGTGGGAGTCTCAGCATGAGGGCCTCGGGGCCCTCCGGCCCCTCGGTGCTGGTGCTCTTCCAGCTGGGTCTGTCCCGGGAGGCGGAACCTCAGCTAGCGGCACGCCAGGGGGCCGGCGTCGGAGATCATGGCACGCCAGGGGACCGGCGTCGGAGATCATGGCCCCCTGAGATCATATTTGTTATGTATGTGTGTGTTTGTGTGTGTGTGTGTGTGTGTGTGTGTGTGTGTGTGTGTGTGTATGTGTGTTTGTTATGTATGTATGTGTGTGTGCATGCGTGTTTATGTGTTTGTTATGCGTGTGTGTGTGTGTGTGTGTGTCTGTGAGTGTGTGTGTGTGTGTCCGTTTGTCTGTGTGTGTAGCAGTATGTTAATAGTATTACTGTACAACATGTTTTACAATTGATTTTAAAGTTGGTTTTATTACATTTTTTAAAACATTGAGATTCCAGGGATCCCTCCGAGTTCCACCAGCAGGGGGCGCAAGAACCACCGGTGGTCCGGTACCACAGGTTGAGAACAGCTGCTCTAAAGGTGATATTTAAGTGTCCAACTGTGGCAGCCTGATGGCCTGACTGTGGAAGCTGTCTCTAAGCCTGACTGTGATGAAATGTGGACATACCGGCTACTTTTTAGAAGTAGTATTATGAATTAATTGATTCATGTCCGTTACAAGGATATGAACATTAAAGGTCAGATGATCTTGAGGTTGTTTTGTTGTCGTCAGGTTCTTGCAGCCGTTTGGGTTCCAAGGCGCCATCTAGCGGTCTCTGGGCGTCACTACAACGGAATGCTCTGTTTCCCCTTAATGGCTTCCCTTCTCTCCCCTGGTCCCTAGACCCACGGTCGTGGAGCTTGTTCACCGGTGACATGCGCCGGCTGAGGAAGCGGGCGGCGCTATATATCTATAGATATAGATATCTATAGATATAGGTATCTATAGATATATATACATATATATATCTATATCTATATATACATCAATCTATCTATCTATCTATAGATATAGATATCTATATGTTGATATACATGTATATATATATATCTATCTATCTATCTATATATAGATACATATATCTATATCTATATATATATAACACCCCCATCTATCTATCTATCTATCTATCTATCTATCTATCTATCTATCTATCTATCTATCTATCTATCTATCTATCTATCTATCTATCTATCTATCTATCTATCTATCTATCTATCTATCTATCTATCTATCTATCTATCTATCTATCTATCTATCTATCTATCTATCTATCTATCTATCTATCTATCTATCTATCTATCTATCTATCTATTAACACGTTCTGTTAACACGCTCTTATCACAGCTACTTAAGCAGGTGACCTAGCAGTACGAAATTGTGTTATTCATCTTGTCAATATGAATACTTGTGAACTGCTGTATTTATATGTTTGCGTACCCCAGTGTTATGCTATTGTCTGCTTCAACTAATGTACACCTTGTAAGTCGCTTTGGATAAAAGCGTCTGCCAAATGCCCTAAATGTATCTATCTATCTATCTATCTATCTATCTATCTATCTATCTATCTATCTATCTATCTATCTATCTATCTATCTATCTATCTATCTATCTATCTATCTATCTATCTATCTATCTATCTATCTATCTATCTATCTATCTATCTATTTATCTATCTATCTATCTATCTATCTATCTATCTATCTATCTATCTATCTATCTATCTATCTATCTATCTATCTATCTATCTATCTATCTATCTATCTATCTATCTATCTATCTATCTATCTATATATATAGATATATATCTATATCTATATATAGATACATTTAAATATCTATATATATAGATATATATATATACAGATATATATATCTGTATATATACATATATCTATATCTATATATATATATATATATATATAACACCCCCATAAGGCCCATAAGACAATATCATTGATCTAGTGGGATTGGTGTACGGCTCTTAAACTACATGGAAATGTGGTCTTCTCCGAGCGGAAATAACCGGGTGCGTTGTTATGAGCTCAGAGATGTCTGTGGAAAAATGTGTGTTGGGCTGCACCTGCGGTGTCTCTCCACCAGAGGGCAGCAGAGTATCGTGTCACACACACACACTGTTGGAGCCAAATGAATAGGATTGAATGTTATTGAGTTGTGATCATGATGTTTGAATGAAATATGAATGATTGTGTTCCGGTCTCTGTTGTGACCATGATGTTTGAATGTATAAAGGAGAATCAATCCATTAGTGTTGTACATAGGACTGTGTTTGTTTAAAGATGTGGGTGAGCGTCCCATTCCCTCTGGCTACTATATTGTTGTTGAAGCCATCACAGATCCTATGCACCATCTTAAACTGACCACATGTGTGTCTAAGGTTAGAAGAACATGAATGCTTTCTTCTTCATTCTTCATTATCTGTCTGGATCTGGAAGTCTTGTTCCCATCTCAGTCTAGCGCTATCTGGATTAGCTAATCCATTAGCACGTCTTTGAGATTAAGTTTTGAGTGTAATTCAGAATTATGGAGTAAAATACACAATTTTGAGGGTGAATGTTCTGTAAAATTCTCCAGTTTTAATATCACCATATAACTACAGTATTAACAAATTGTTACATATGGTTGTGTTATAAGAGACAGATATAGTGACTACAGTATATTTAACATATTGTTATGTATGGTTGTGTTATAAGAGACAGATATAGTGACTACAGTATATTTAACATATTGTTATGTATGGTTGTGTTATAAGAGACAGATATAGTGACTACAGTATATTTAACATATTGTTATGTATGGTTGTGTTATAAGAGACAGATATAGTGACTACAGTATATTTAACATATTGTTATGTATGGTTGTGTTATAAGAGACAGATATAGTGACTACAGTATATTTAACATATTGTTATGTATGGTTGTGTTATAAGAGACAGATATAGTGACTACAGTATGTTTAACATATTGTTATGTATGGTTGTGTTATAAGAGACAGATATAGTGAATATATATATAAATATATAAATATACTGGACCCAGGTCCCCCTGCTGGACCCAGGTCCCCCTGCTAGACCCAGGTCCCACTACTGGTCCTGGGTCCCACTACTGGAACCGGGTCCCCCTGCTTGACCCGGGTCCCTGTGGTGGACCCAGTCCCCCTGCTGGTCCCGGGTCCCCCTGCTGGACCCAAGTCCCCCTGCTGGTCCCCCTACTGGACCCGGGTCCCCCTGCTGGACCCAGGTTCCCCTGCTGGACCCAGGTCCCCCTGCTGGACCCAGGTCCCCCTGCTGGACCCAGGTACCCCTGATGGTTCCCCTAATGGACCCAGGTCCTCCTATTGGACCCAGGTCCACCTGCTGGACCCGGGTCTCACTGCTGGATCCTCCGGGTCCCCCTGCTGGACCCAGGTCCCCCTGCTAGACCCAGGTCCCCCTGCTAGACCCGGGTCCCCCTGCTGGACCCGGGTTCCCCTGCTGGACCCAGGTTCCCCTGCTGGACCCAGGTCCCCCTGCTGGACCCGGGTCCCCCTGCTGGACCCTGGTCCCACAACTGAACCCGGGTCCCCCTGCTGGACCCGGGTCCCCCTTCTAGACCCGGTTTCCCCTGCTGGACCCGGATCCCCCTGCTGGACCCGGGTCCCCCTGCTGGACCCGGGTCCCCCTTCTAGACCCGGTTTCCCCTGCTGGACCCGGATCCCCCTGCTGGACCCGGGTCCCCTGCTTGACCCCCCGGATCCCCCTGCTGGACCCGGGTCCCCCTGCTGGACCCGGGTCCCCCTACTAGACCCGGGTCCCCCTGCTGGACCCGGGTCCCCCTGCTTGACCCTCCAGGTCCCCCTATTGGACCCAGGTCCCCCTACTGGACCCAGGTCCCCCTGCTAGACCCAGGTCCCCCTGCTGTACCCAGGTCCCCCTACTAGACCCGGGTCCCCCTGCTGGACCTGGGTCCCCCTGCTTGACCCTCCAGGACCCCCTGCTAGACCCAGGTCCCCCTGCAGGACCCCCCAGCTCCCCCTACGGGACCCGGGTCCCACTACTGGTCCCACTACTGGACCCAGGTCCCCCTGCTGGACCCAGGTCCCCCTGCTGGACCCCCCAGGTCCCCCTACTGGACCCGGGTCCCACTACTGGACCCGGGTCCCACTACTGGACCCAGGTCCCCCTGCTGGTCCCAGGTCCCCCTGCTGGACCCCGGGTCCCCCTGCTGGATCCGGGTCCCCCTGCTTGACCCCCCGGATCCCCCTGCTGGACCCGGGTCCCCCTGCTGGACCCGGGTCCCCCTACTAGACCCGGGTCCCCCTGTTGGACCCGGGTCCCCCTGCTTGACCTTCCAGGTCCCCCTATTGGACCCAGGTCCCCCTACTGGACCCAGGTCCCCCTGCTAGACCCAGGTCCCCCTGCTGTACCCAGGTCCCCCTACTAGACCCGGGTCCCCCTGCTGGACCTGGGTCCCCCTGCTTGACCTCCAGGACCCCCTGCTAGACCCAGGTCCCCCTGCTGGACCCAGGTCCCCCTGCAGGACCCCCCAGGTCCCCCTACGGGACCCGGGTCCCACTACTGGTCCCACTACTGGACCCAGGTCCCCCTGCTGGACCCAGGTCCCCCTGCTGGACCCCCCAGGTCCCCCTACTGGACCCGGGTCCCACTACTGGACCCGGGTCCCACTACTGGACCCAGGTCCCCCTGCTGGTCCCAGGTCCCCCTGCTGGTCCCAGGTCCCCCTGCTGGACCCCCGGGTCCCCCTGCTGGACCCCCGGTCCCCCTGCTGGACCCAGGTCCCCCTGCTGGTACCCAGGTCCCCCTGCTGGACCCCCGGGTCCCCCTGCTGGACCCGGGTCCCCTGCTGGACCCCCAGGTCCCCCTGCTGACCCTCCAGGTCCCCCTGCTAGACCCAGGTCCCCCTGCTGTACCCAGGTCCCCCTACTAGACCCGGGTTCCCCTGCTGGACCCAGGTCCCCCTGCTGGACCCCCAGGTCCCCCTACTGGACCCGGGTCCCACTACTGGACCCGGGTCCCACTACTGGACCCGGGTCCCCCTGCTAGACCTAGGTCCCACTGCTGGACCCCCCAGGTCCCCCTACTGGACCCGGGTCCCCCTGCTGGACCCGGGTCCCCCTGCTGGACCCAGGTCCCCCTACTGGACCCGGGTCCCCCTGCTGGACCCGGGTCCCCTGCTGGACCCGGTCCCCCTGCTGGACCCCCAGGTCCCCCTGCCTGACCCTCCAGGTCCCCCTGCTAGACCCAAGTCCCCCTGCTGGACCCGGGTCCCCCTACTGGACCCGGGTCCCCCTGCTGGACCCATGTCCCCACTGCTAGACCAAGGTCCCCCTGCTGGACCCCCGGATCCCCCTGCTGGACCCAGATCCCCCTGCTAGACTCAGGTCCCCCCTGCTGGACCCAGGTCCACTTGCTAGACCCAGGTCCCCCTGCTGGACCCCCCAGGTCCCCCTGCTAGACCCAAGTCCCCCTGCTGGACCCTCCAGGTCCCCCTGCTGGACCCAGGTCCCCCTGCTGG
>JANIIK010000766.1:0-7500 GCA_027704905.1 Muraenolepis orangiensis
CTTGTTGTCCATTAGAATTGTAATGTAATGTAGTGCATTGCCAGTTGAAATGGACAGGCTTCTCACGGTGATGGACAGCAGAGGTGTAATTAGATTAGATTAGATTCTAACGTATTGTCATTGCTGTACAGTACAGCCAATATACCAGTGGTGAAGCGTCAGGGCCTTCAAGGTATTCAGAGATGACCCTGGAACTCTCAGATGAAACCAAAAAATCGAATTAATTGTATTAATAAAATGTAATACAATTTAATAACATTTAATACAATTTAATAATGAATAAATGAGAATCGTATCTGTGTTATATTACAGTGTCACGTTGATTTGTTTGTCTTTCTCGGTCCATGCACGACGCATTTCTTTTAGATTTCCCCGCAGGTCAATATGGAGCTAGAAGGTGCAAGGTGGTGGCTGGCGCGAGAGTGGATCTAGCGTAGTGTTACGTTTTCTACGTTGTTTTTTTTACGTCAAAATGGCAACAGGTGAAGATGATGTCGTTGCGGATTTATTGTCTGAATCATTTTCAAGACGACCATTTAATGTTAAGATTATTAAAAAAGGCCGTCCAACACCTGACAATCTGGAGCTGACTCAATTTAGTTAAAGCAGGCTATGTTCGCCATTTTCAGAGTAGCAACTGGGAACGATCCCCGTGGCTAACGGGCTCTTCTAGCCACGAGAGGCTCTACTGCTGGGAGTGTTGCTATTTGGGACCGACAAGAGAGCAGGGAATTGGAACTTATTTTGGATCTGAAAAGCGATCATCTTTATGACCTGATGGTGGTCGAACAATTCATCCAGAAGGACAGGAGAATGGATTTGGTCTTTAAGTGAACATCATTGGTGAGTGAGACTCATTTGTCTTTGCTGGTTTTGTCTCAGTGTTGCGTCTCGTTGAGCTGGTTGTTGCATTTTGTTTCCACACACTTGTTGACTGATTAGTTAATGGCTGTCTTGGGTTTGTTAAGCATTGTTGTGCATTTGAATTGAGAGTTTGGACTTGATCTTTCTTTGCATCGCTTAACGTGAAAAGACTTAACGTAACTAAGAGTTACAAAACCGCAATCAATAATCACCTAATTTGCATATGTCTTGTCATTAGCACTTTCACCTTTTCACTTTCATTTTGACAGGTGAAAGTGCTAATGACAAGACGAGATGACTTCAGAATCCTCTTGATGTGACCATGAGGTTTTTATTGTTAATAGTAACGTGTGCATAGATATTTTTATATATGTACGGGTGACGAATAAAGGAATTTTGATTCCGACAGATTCACGACAGTATCATTTGCAGCTGAAAAAAAAAGCCCCACACAATTTTCAATATCACGATTACCCCCCCCCCCCTTGGACTTCACGTTCACGTTGGACCTCCCCCCCCCCCCCCCCCCTTGGACTTCACGATGTTCTCGATGGTGAAGATCTGTGCACACGTTGTTTTTAATGTTCCAGTGGGGGGGGGGGGGGGGGGGGGGGGGTCTGTTATGTTGGGGGTCGCGGGCTGAAAAGTTGGGGAACCCCTGGTCTACAGAAGGTCCAGTTGTGATAGACACGCTTCGCCACTGCAATATACAATGTACAGTGGTTAAATCAGATGTTAAAACAGTCTACTATAGGGATACACAAACTGGTGTGGATACAGAATATTGATGTACAGAGATAGTGTTCTATCCTATGGGAGCCATACGGGCCAAATGACTGAATGCATTCATGTGTCTAAAGTAATATAGAATCAATTAATGACATATATATATATATATATATATATATATATATATATATATATATATATATATATATATACAGTGCTGCTCGAAAGTATGTGAACCCCTTGAACAGTTAAGAGTTTTCTGTTGTTTTACCATGATTTTCCTATTTTATCATCACAAGTTTTACATATATGAAATGTCAGGTTTATGTTTAACAGTTCCATGTACTTTTTTAGAGGGAATTGTGTGAGTAGCCAAAAAAATACATGAAACATGGAATTAGTGGATGTGCAAAAGTAAGTGAACCCCCAGCTGTATTGGTAAAGTCAAGGAGGTAACAGATTCAGGTGAAACACTTTTGGGTGCTTAATTAGTCAATTAAGCAAACCAATCAAATGAGACATCATTAGGAAAAGGGTTGGACAACACAGATTAAAAGAGAGAGAAAAACAACCAAACGACTGCAGTGCCAGGGTGTACCCATACGAATCAACCATGCCAAGAGGAAAGGAGATACCCGAGGAAATCAAGAAAATGGTACTGACAGCCCATCAGTCTAGAGAAGGCTACAAGACAATCTCCAAACGATTCCAGCTCCATCCATCCACGGTGAGGCAAATAATTTACAAATGGAGGGCGTCCAAGATGACCGCATCTTTGCCTAGAAGTGGACGCCCATTAAAACTAACATCAAGAAGCACCCGTAGAATAATAAATCAGGTAAAGGACAACCCACACATCACCTCTAAAGAGTTGCAGAGCTCTCTGGCAGCGTCAGGTGTAAATGTACATGCGTCTACAATTAGACGAAAATTGAACCAACACGACATTCATGGGAGGGTTGCTAGAAGGAAGCCTCTGCTCTCCAAAAAGAACAAAGCTGCCCGTTTAAACTTTGCCAGAGAGAACTTGGACAAACCAGAGGCCTTCTGGAAGTCCATTCTCTGGACAGATGAGTCCAAAATAGAATTATTTGGTCATAATCGTAAGCGCTTTGTTTGGAGAAAAACCAACACAGCACATGAAGAAAAGAACCTCATCCCAACAGTGAAGCATGGTGGTGGAAATGTTAAGGTATGGGGCTGCTTCTCTGCTTCTGGACCTGGACAACTCCATATCATCCAGGGAAACATGAATTCTGAAGTGTATCAGCAAATTCTTGATAAGAATCTCCAGCCATCAGTCAGGAAGTTGAAACTGGGCCGTAAATGGGTTTTTCAACAAGACAACGACCCAAAACATACCAGCAAATCTACCAAGGAATGGTTCAGAAAAAAGAGGATTCGTACTCTGGATTGGCCAAGTCAAAGTCCGGACCTCAATCCAATTGAAATGTTGTGGCTAGACCTGAAGCGGGGGGTACATGCCAGATGTCCCTCCAACCTTTCTCAACTGGCTGAGTTCTGCAAGGAAGAGTGGGCAAAAATCCCCCACAGCAGATGCGAGAGACTGGTCAGTGGCTATAGAAAACGTTTGATTGCAGTAATGGCTGCAAAAGGAGGTGCCACACGCTATTAACCAAAAGGGTTCACATACTTTTGCACAAGTCATATTTTCAGTTTTTGTGGGAGAAACCACTTTTTTTGAATAAATAATGAAAATACATCATTTTTCTTTGTTTGTGTCCATTATTTGGAAAGTCCTGCTTTACAAATTGGTGTTTGGATATACATTTAATAAGGTTATTTTACATTTTTGTACAATTACAATGACCATGTCTAGGGGGTTCACATACTTTCGAGCAGCACTGTATATATATTTCCACCTATTAGATGATTGAAGGACATGAAGTGAGGGTGAACGGTTCAATAAGACACGCTCACAGTCGGCCTGTTGGTTTGACCACCGTTTGGTTGGTGACACGTGGACACCGCATTAAGACATGAGCGCTGTTGTCTCAGTTGTTGCCATGGAGACGCAGTGTGTGTGTGTGTGTGTGTGTGTGTGTGTGTGTGTGTGTGTGTGTGTGTGTCTGTGTGTGTGACGAGAGTCTCAGCAGTTTGGGCTCGTCTTCAGAGAAGCCACATTCAGCTTTGGTTTATTGATTGATGTTTATGTGTAATAAGGTCCAGTGTACAATGTACAGTGACATGTAATCACCTGCTCTGAGGTACCAATTACAAAATAAATACTAAAATATATAGAAGTGAATACACAAATAATACATATTTACTTTATTTATTTATTTTTGTCCCAGGCTGTTGTTCCCGTGGTCTTCACGATGTCCACCATCAGGCCTGTCCCTAAACAACCCAAGGTAACCTGCCTGAAGGACTATAGACCTGTTGTCACAAGGGGTTGTGTTGGTGGGACCCAGAACGCAGACCAACCACACAATGAAGCCATAACGTGGAGCTTTATTTACAATAGACAACAAAAGAGTGATCGGGGACAGGCCAGGGGTCTGGATACCAGGAGGTCCATCAGCGGAGTACCGGCAGGTAGTAGACCGGCGAGTAGTCCGGGACGGGGGAGGAGTCTGGATACCGGGAGGTCGATCAGCGGAGTACCGGCAGGTAGTAGACCGGCGAGTAGTCCGGGACGGGAGAGGGGTCTGGATACCGGGAGGTCGATCAGCGGAGTACCGGCAGGTAGTAGACCGGCGAGTAGTCCGGGACAGGAGAGGGGTCTGGATACCAGGAGGTCGATCAGCGGAGTACCGGCAGGTAGTAGACCGGCGAGTAGTCCGGGACGGGAGAGGGGTCTGGATACCGGGAGGTCAGAGTAACGATTCCGTCCACAGAGTACAACGTACCACATAGTAAGCAGTACGACCTAGCCCCGAAGTAACGGGACACCAGGGTATATATACTCCCCCAGGTGAGGTGATTAACCTAATCACTATCGGCAATTGCCGACAGGTGTGTGTGTGCGCTGCCAAAGCACGCGCCTCGGCCACGCCCCCTGTCAACCACCGTAACCGTGACACCTGTAGCCCTCCGTGTTACCTGCCACGCAAGACCCATGGCAATTTGCATATCGTCAAAACTGATCCATGGACGACGCAATTGCCACGGCCCTCCACACTGCCCTTTCCCACCTGGAGGGAAAAAACTTTTATGTGCGAATGCTGCTTGTGACAGCTGGGGAGCGACGGCCAGCAGAGGGCGCTGTTGTTCCCCCAACAGCTGGGGAGCGACGGCCAGCAGAGGGCGCTGTTGTTCCCCCAACAGCTGGGGAGCGACGGCCAGCAGAGGGCGCTGTTGTTCCCCCAACAGCTGGGGAGTGACGGCCAGCAGAGGGCGCTGTTGTTCCCCCGACAGCTGGGGAGCGACGGGCAACAGCCGAGTGACCGAGACGGACCGAGAGCTGTGGGCCCTCCTCCATCTCCAATCATGAATACAGAACAATCATGAATACAGAACAATCATGTGGAACAGGAACCAGGAACACAAGTTGATTTATCACCGTATTAAAGGGTGTGTTGTGTTTCTTACTGTGCGAGGACCAGCTTGTGCTTCAGATTGGGGTTTTATTTGGGAGTAAATCTGAATTAGATTAGCCTTTATTGTCATTGTCATTGTATAATATAATAAAATAATATATAAACTATAATAAAATATAATAAACTAATCTGAACTAAATCAGCAGGTTTAGGTTAAGGTTAAGGACCATATCACATATGTACAGTAGTGCTAATTCTAAATGTATGTCTCCATAGAGTCCAGGACTAGGCCGTATACACACCAGACCAGCAGTGGTTCAACCAGGTACTGCAGGGGGTGGTCCTTCACCTTCTCCAACCAAAACAACTAAAACCTAATCTTGTTGGCAAGAAGGTGGGGATTCAGCGCCCCCTAGTGGTGCAATAACATGTATTAATAAAACATGGCTTGATAAGCAGCCGCATATCTTAATATTTAGTAATTTATCAGACAGCTTCATCCAAAGATGCTGACCGTGAATAAATGTGATTCAGGAACAGGTAGGGGTCAGGGGTAATTAAGGATTAGGTAGGGGTCAGAGGTCGTTAAGGAAAAGGTAGGGGTCAGAGGTCGTTAAGGAGCAGGTAGGGGTCAGAGGTCATTAAGGAGCAGGTAGGAGTCAGAGGTCGTTTAGGAGCAGGTAGGGGTCAGAGGTCGTTAAGGAGCAGGTAGGGGTCAGAGGTCGTTAAGGAGCAGGTAGGAGTCAGAGGTCATTAAGGGGCAGGTAGGGGTCAGAGGTCGTTAAGGATCTCTCTCTCTCTCTCTCTCTCTCTCTCTCTCTCTCTCTCTTTCTCTCTCTCTCTCTCTCTCTCTCTCTCTCTCTCTCACTCTCTCTTTATCCCCCTTCTCTCTCTCTCTCTCTCTCACTCTCTCTCTCTCTCTCTCTCTCTCTCTCTCTCTCTCTCTCTCTCTCTCTCTCTCACTCTCCCTTTATCCCCTTTCTCTCTCTCTCTCTCTTTTTCTCTCTCTCTCTTTCAGTTTTAAATTGACGTTTCAGTTGTATTGTGTTTGTTCTTCTGCAACTATGAAGTGTTTGGGTTGCGAGGCGGAGGAACATTTGGTTCGGTCTCGCCCTGGGGACGAGGAGCGGGCCTGAGGAGCGGGCCTGAGGAGTGGGACGAGGAGAGGGACGAGGAGCGGGCCTGAGGAGCGGGCCTGAGGAGCGGGCCGAGGAGAGGGCCGAGGAGCTTGCCTGAGGAGCGGGCCGAGGAGCGGGCCTTAGGAGCGGGCCTGAGGAGCGGGCCTGAGGAGCGGGCCAAGAAGCGGGCCGAGGAGCGGGCCTGAGGAGGGGGCCTGAGGAGCGGGCCTGAGGAGCGGGCCGAGGAGCTTGCCTGAGGAGCGGGCCTGAGGAGCGGGCCTGAGGAGCGGGCCTTAGGAGCGGGCCTGAGGGGTGGCCCTGAGGAGCGGGCCTGAGGGGGACGTGGGTCCAGTAGGGGAACCCAGGTCGCCCTGCTGGACCCCCCAGGTCGCCCTGCTGGACCCCCCAGATCCACCTGCTGGACCCCCCAGGTCCCCTTGCTGGACCACCCGGGTACAACTACGACCCTCCAGGTCCCCCTGCTGGACCCTCCAGGTCCCCCTGCTGGACCCAGGTCCCCCTGCTGGACCTGGATCCCTCTGCTGGACCCAGGTCCCAATACTGGACCCGGGTCCCCCTGCTGGACCCGGGTCCGCCTGCTGGACCCTCCAGGTCCCCCTGCTGGACCCTCCAGGTCCCCCTGCTGGACCCAGGTCCCCCTGCTGGACCTGGATCCCCCTGCTGGACCCGGGTCCCCCTACTAGACCCTGGTCCCCCTGCTGGACCCTGGTCCCCCTGCTGGACCCGGGTCCCCCTGCTGGACCCGGGTCAAACTACTGGACCCGGGTCCCCCTGTTGGACCACCCGGGTCCCCCTCCTGGACCCAGGTCCCACAACTTGACCCGGGTCTCCCTGCTGGACCCTGGTTCCCCTTCTAGACCCGGATCCACCTGCTGGACCCAGGTCCCCCTGCTGGACGCTCCAGGTCCCCCTGCTGGACCCAGGTCCCCCTGATAGACCCAGGTCCCCCTGCTGGTCCCCCTACTGGACCCAGGTCCTCCTACTGGACCCAGGTCCACCTGCTGGGCCCAGGTCCCCCTGCTGGACCATCCAGGTCCCCCTGCTGGACCCAGGTCCCCCTGCTAGACCCAGGTCCCCCTGCTAGACCCGGGTCCCCCTGCTGGACCCCCCAGGTCTCACTACTGGATCAGGGTCCCCCTGCTGTACCCGGGTCCCCCTGCTGGTCCCCCTGCTGGACCTAGGTCCCGGGTCACACTCTATATATATCTATATATAGATATATATATCTATTTATCTACATCTATATAGATACATATAGATATATC